>CM059434.1:91497028-91659373 GCA_030390025.1 Squalus acanthias | reverse complement strand
ACGGAGGGAGGAGAGAGAGAGACGAGGGATGGGGAGAGAGAGAGACGAGGGATGGGGAGAGAGAGAGACGAGGGATGGGGAGAGAGAGAGACGAGGGATGGGGAGAGAGAGAGACGAGGGATGGGGAGAGAGAGAGAGAGAGACGGGGGTGGGGTGTAGAGAGAGAGAGACTGGGGAGGGAGGGGGAGAGAGAGAGACTGGGGAGAGAGAGGGAGAGACTGGGGAGAGAAAGCGAGAGAGGGAGAGACTGGGGAGAGAGAGAGACTGGGGAGAGAGAGCGAGAGACTGGGGAGACAGAGCGAGAGACTGGGGAGAGGGAGCGAGAGAGAGAGACAGGAGAGCGCGAGAGGGAGAGACGGGAGAGAGAGTGAGAGAGAGAGACTGGGGAGAGAGAGCGAGAGAGAGACTGGGGAGAGCAAGAGAGAGACTGGGGAGAGAGCGAGAGAGAGACTGGGGAGAGAGCGAGAGAGAGAGACTGGGGAGAGAGAGAGACTGGGGAGAGAGAGCGAGAGAGAGAGAGACTGGCAGGAGAGAGAGAGCGTGAGAGACTGGCGGGAGAGAGCGGGAGAGAGAGAGCGCGAGAGACTGGCGGGAGAGAGAGAGCACGGGAGAGAGAGAGCGCGAGAGAGACTGGCGGGAGAGAGAGCGCGAGAGAGACTGGCGGGAGAGAGAGAGCGAGAGAGACTGGCGGGAGAGAGAGAGCGAGAGAGACTGGCGGGAGAGAGAGAGCGAGAGAGACTGGCGGGAGAGAGAGAGCGTGAGAGAGACTGGCGGGAGAGAGAGCGCGACAGAGACTGGCGGGGAGAGAGAGCGCGAGAGAGACTGGCGGGGGAGAGCGAGCGCGAGAGAGACTGCCGGGGGAGAGCGAGCGCAAGAGTGTGGGAGGCGAGAGAGAGAGCGGGAGTGCGGGGCGAGCGAGAGAGCGGGAGTGCGGGGCAAGAGAGAGCGGGAGTGCGGGGCAAGAGAGAGAGCGAGAGGGAGACTGGCGGGGAGAGAGAGCGAGAGGGAGCGGGGAGAGAGAGCGAGAGGGAGCGGGGAGAGAGAGCGAGAGGGAGACTTGCGGGGAGAGAGCGCGAGAGAGACTGGCGGGGCGAGAGAGAGAGCGAGAGGGAGTGCGGGGCGAGAGAGAGCGAGAGGGAGTGCGGGGCGAGAGAGTGAGCGAGAGGGAGAGCGGGGCGAGAGAGAGCGAGAGGGAGTGCGGGGCGAGAGAGAGCGAGAGGGAGTGCGGGGCGAGAGAGTGAGCGAGAGGGAGTGCGGGGCGAGAGAGAGCGAGAGGGAGTGCGGGGCGAGAGAGAGCGAGAGGGAGTGCGGGGCGAGAGAGTGAGCGAGAGGGAGAGCGGGGCGAGAGAGAGCGAGAGGGAGTGCGGGGCGAGAGGGAGTGCGGGGAGAGAGAGAGAGCGAGAGGGAGTGCGGGGCGAGAGGGAGTGCGGGGAGAGAGAGAGCGAGAGGGAGTGCGGGGCGAGAGGGAGAGCGGGGCGAGAGAGAGCGAGAGGGAGTGCGGGGCGAGAGGGAGTGCGGGGAGAGAGAGAGAGCGAGAGGGAGTGCGGGGCGAGTGAGAGGGAGAGGGAGTGCCGGGAGAGAGAGAGAGAGTGCGGGGCGGGGGAGAGAGAGAGAGCGTGTGGGTGGGGCTGTGTGGGGAGACACAATATAACTCCACTTTCAGAGGTGCTGCCTGCAATGCAATGAACGGGCGCGGGTTATAAATATACCGCGATCTCCACGCCTGTTTTCTGGGGTTAGCTAATTTCTCCCCCTAAATGTTTTAGTTCTGTTTGTAATAAACGGTTGACTGCAATTTTTGCTGTGGATTGCCTGTAATACAAAAAACAGACCCTTACAGAGACCATCTGCTTTACCTTCCATTAATTCAGTGGAAGTCAAGCGGGTTCTGTCACTGGCATGTGTTCCTTCCCACCAGACTACCTTTTCTGTGCTCTGCCCAGGCGATGTACAGGCAGTAAAGATGAAAATATACACCATTATTTCAGATATGTGTGGCCCTACAAAAGGGATTATACACCAAGCAGACTGATTAACACTTTTTAGCGAGACCACACTAATTATAAATCAACAAGCTGATTAATTTTTCATATATGTGAACAGAGTAATAATTACAGTGAATTACAAATTATATTACATCACTCGTTCTAACAGAGAAATAATAAAACATGCCACACTGACCCTGTAAGTGGGATGTAAGACTTGAGAAAGTTGCAGAGAAACAGACTTGCAAAGGTTAAGGCCATGCGATTAAAAATGAAGTGGGGGGTGCATAGAGGGACAGCTGAAGGATAACAGACAGGGTAGGAACAAATGAATGTTACTCTGATTGCTAAAATGGAGCTAGTGGACTGCTGCAGGGATCTGTGTTGGAACTTTTTTTATCTTGCTGTGTCAGGATAACTGATTTGAACAGGGGCATGGGGGAAATATCAACAAATTTGCTGACCAGACAAAATTGAGGGACAAAATAAACAAAGAATGTGGGAGACTGCAGGAAACAGGTTAGCGCAGTGGGCAAAATGCAGTTCAATTTAGATAAAATGTGAAGTAATTTTTGGAAAACCAGAGAATAAAAATATACCCAAAGTAGTGTTAATTGTATTCAAGTGGTGTATAGCAATTGGGTGTTAATTATAGTCAGGTGGTGCGAATTAATTGGGGGACTCTCTTGCTCTCATATATCGGAGTGACTGTTGCCAACAAACTGGAAGCTGTTGCCAGTGACTGGAAGCTGTGCAGAACCATTCTGCACATTAATCTGGAAGCTGACATCAATGATGTTTCTGCTTTTTTTTTCCCACAGAGCCCGTGAGACCCGGAGCGAACAACCAAAAAAACAATGCGCCTGCGCAACTACTTCAGCTTTGTTGGCAGCCGTCATGTTCTTTTAAATATAGGGCCATTGAAAATAAAAGCAAGTAGGTAATGAATCTATACAAGAATTTGGTTAGGCCACAGTAGGAGTACTGTGTGTAATTTTGGAAAGGACTATAGATTCAAGAAAGGAGATTGGAATCATGCATAAGTACAACATAAGTTCATTAGATGATACCAGAGATGGGAGACTTGGAATAACTAGCATTGTATTCATTGACACAGAGAAGTTTAAGGAGGGATATAATGGAAACATTTATAAATTACTAAAGGACTTGAGAGTAAATAATGGAAAATTATTTCCACTTCTTGGTGAATCAGAAATGTGGCGGGGGTGCACAGCTTTAGGTTTAGTATAAGAAGCAAGGCATAGGTTGGAAGAAAAATGTTGATGCAAAGGGTTATTAGAATATGGAGAGTATTATCATGAGTGATTCAACTTTAATTGTCAATCAGTTTTTAAAAAATTACATAAAATGTTTGGGATGATGAAATATTAGAAAATAAGGGAAATGAATAATTAAGTGGGATTAGAGTCGATAGCTTCAATGTGGAGTTAGCACAGGTGTGATGGACAATATAGCCACCTGTGCTGAAACTTCTACAATACTGTATCGTTGCTGTTTGCTAATTTTGTCAGTGACCCTTGGCATAACTTCATGCAGGATGGAAAGTTGCTGTTTTTTTAATTCATTCATGGGAGGTGGTATCGTGGCAAGGCCAACATTTATTGCCCATCCCTAATTGCCCTTGAGAAAAGTGGTAGTGAGCTGTGTTCTTTAACCGCTGTAGTCCATGTGGTGAAAGCACTCGCACACTGTTAGGTAGGGAGTTCCAGGATTTTGACCCACGATGGTGTCGAGCTTCTTGAGTGTTGTTGGAGCTGCCCTCATCCAAACAAGTGGAGAGTATTGCATCACACACCTGACTTGTGCCTTGTAGATGGTGGCAAGGCTTTGGGGAGTCAGGAGGTGAGTCACTTGCTGTGGAATACCTGCTCTTTTAGCCACAGTATTTATGTGACTGGTCCAGTTCAGTTTCTGGTTAATGATGACCCCCAAGATGTTGATGGTGGGGGATTCGGCAATGGTAATGCTGTTGAATGTCAAGGGGCGGTGGTTAGACTTTCTCTTGTTGGCGATGGTCCTTGCCTGGCACTTGTAGCGTAGTGGTAATGTCACTGGGCTAGTAATCCAGAGGCCTGAACTAATGATCCAGAGACGTGAGTTCAAATCCCACCACGGCAGCTGGGGCATTTAAATTCAGTTAATTAAATAAATCTGGAATAAAAAGCTAGCATCAGTACCCATGAAACTATCGGATTGTCGTAAAAACCCATCTGGTTCACGAATGTCCTTTAGGGAAGGAAATCTGCCGTCCTTACCTGGTCTGGCCTATATGTGACTCCAGACCCACAGCAACGTGGTTGACTCTTAACTGCCCTCTGAAATGGCCGAGCAAGTCACTCAGTTATAACAAACCGCTACAAAACAAAATAATAAGAATGAAACCGGACAGACCACCCGGCATCGACCTCGGCACCGGCTATGAACACAGCAACGGCACACCCAGCCCAGTAAACCCTGCAAAGCCCTCCTCACCAACATCTGGGGACTTGTGCCAAAATTGGGAGAGCTGTCCCACAGACTAGTCAAGCAACAGCCTGACATAGTCATACTCGCAGAATCATACCTTTCAGCCAATGTCCCGAACTCCTCCATCACCATCCCTGGGTATGTCCTGTCCCACCGGCAGGCACAGTGGTATACAGTTGGGAAGGAGTGGCCCTGCGAGTCCTCAACATTGACTCCGGACCCCATGAAGTCTCATGGCTTCAGGTCAAGCATAGGCAAGGAAACCTCTTGCTGATTACCACCTACTGCCCTCCCTCAGCTGATGAATCAGTACTCCTCCATGTTGAACACCACTTGGAAGAAGCACTGAGAGTAGCAAGGGCACAGAATGTACTCTGGGTGGGGGACTTCAATGTCCATCACCAAGAGTGGCTCGGTAGCACCACGACTGACCGAGCTGGCCGAGTCCTGAAGGACATAACTGCCAGTCTGGGCCTGCGATAGGTGGTGAGTGAACCAACAAGAGGGAAAACCCTACTTGACCTCGTCCTCACCAATCTACCTGTCGCAGATGCATCTGTCCAGGACAGCATTGGCAGCAGTGACCACCGCACAGTCATTGTGGAGACGAAGTCCCGTCTTCACACTGAGAACACCCTCCATCATGATGTGTGGTACTACCACCGTGCTAAATGGGATAGATTCAGAACAGATCTAGCAGCTCAAAACTGGGCATCCATGAGGCGCTGTGGGCCATCAGCAGCAGCACAATTATATTCCACCACAATCTGTAACCTCACGGCCCGGCATATCCCTCACTCTACCATTACCATCAAGCCAGGGGACCAACCCTGGTTCAACAACAAGTGTAGAAGAGCATGCCAGGAGCAGCACCAGGCATACCTAAAAATGAGGTGCCAACCTGGGGAAGCTGCAACACAGGACTACATGCATGCTAAAAAGCGTAAGCAGCATGTTACAGACAGGGCTAAGCGATCCCACAATCAATGGATCAGATCAAAGCTCTGCAGTCCTGCCACATCCAGTCGTGAATGGTGGTGAACCATTCAACAACTAACGGGAGGAGGAGGCTCCAAGAATATCCTCATCCTCAATGAGGCTGGAGCCCAGCACGTGAGTGCAAAAGACAAGGCTGAAGCGTTTGCAACCAACTTCAGCCAGAAGTGCTGAGTGGATGATCCATATCGGCCTACTCCCGAGGTCCCCACCATCACAGAAGCCATTCTTCAGCCAATTCGATTCACTCCACGTGATATCAAGAAACGTCTGAGCGCACTGGATACAGCAAAGGCTATGGGCCCCGACAACATCCCGGCTATCGTGCTGAAGACTTGTGCTCCAGAACTAGGCACTAGACAAATCCAACCCGGCCAATTACCGCCCCATCAGTCTGCTCTCAATCATCAGCAAAGTGATGGAAGGTGTCATCGACAGTGCTATCAAGCGGCACTTACTCACCAATAACCTGCTCAATGATGCCCAGTTTGGGTTCCGCCAAGACCACTCGGCTCCTGACCTCATTACAGCCTTGGTCCAAACATGGACAAAGGAGCTGAATTCCAGAGGTGAGGTGAGAGTGACTGCCCTTGACATCAAGGCAGCATTTGACCGAGTCTGGCATCAAGGAACCTTAGTAAAACTGAAATCAATGGGAATCGGGGAAAACGCTCCACTGGCTGGAGTCATACCTAGCACAAAGGAAGATGGTTGTGGTGGTTGAAGGTCAATCATCACAGCCCCAGGACATCGCTGCAGGAGTTCCTCAGGGCAGTGTCCTAGGCCCAACCATCTTCAGCTGCTTCATCAATGAAATTCCCTCCAACATAAGGTCAGAAATGGGGATGTTCGCTGATGACTGCACAGTGTTCAGCGCCATTCGCAACTCCACAGATAATGAAGCAGTCCATGCCCGCATGCAACAAGACCTGGACGACGTTCAGGCTTGGGCTGATAAGTGGCAGGTAACATTCGCGCCACACAAGGGCCAGGCAATGACTATCTCCAACAAGCGAGAGTCTAACCACCTCCCCATGACATTCAATGACATTACCATCGCTGAATCCCCCACTATCAACATCCTGGGGGTCATCATTAACCAGAAACTTAACTGGACCAGCCACATAAATACTGTGGCAACAAGAGCAGGTCAGAGGCTAGGTATTCTACGGCGAGTGTCTCACCTCCTGACTCCCCAAAGCCTTTCCACCATCTACAAGGCACAAGTAAGGAGTGTGATAGAATACTCTCCACTTGCCTGGATGAGTGCAGCTCCAACAACACTCAAGAAGCTCGACACCATCCAGGACAAAGCAGCCCGCTTGATTGGCACCCCATCCACCACCTTAAACATTCACTCCCTCCACCACCGGCGTACCGTGGCTGCAGTGTGTACCATCTACAAGATGCACTGCAGCAACTCGCCAAGGCTTCTTCGGCAGCACCTCCCAAACCCGTGACCGCTTCCACCTCGAAGGACAAGGACAGCAGGCGCATGGGAACACCACCACCTCCAAGTTCCCTTCCAAGTGGGGATAGGATGGGATATGTTAGGGGGAATTAAATACGTGGGGTTACGGGGGTAGGGTGGGATATGTGTACTGTGGGGATTAAAGCAGGGATAGGGTACTGGATTTGAATGATCAGCCATGATCGTATTGAATGGTGGAGCAGGCTCGACAGGCCGAATGGCCTACTCCTGCTCCTAGATTCTATGTTTCTAAGTCACACACCATCCTGACTTAGAGGTATATCGCCGATCCTTCATCATCGCTGGGTCAAAATCCTGGAACTCCCTACCTAACAGCACTGTGGGAGTACCTTCATCACACGGACTGCAGCATTTCAAGAAGGCGGCTCACCACCACCTTCTCAAGGGCAACTAGGGATGGGCAATAAATGCTGGCTTTGCCAGCGACACCCCAATCCCATGAATGAATTTTTTAAAAAAATATGGTGCAAATGTTACTTGCCACTTATCAGCCCAAGCCTCAAAATTGTCCAGTTCTTGCTGCATGCGACCACGGACTGCTTCATTATCTGTTGCATGTGTTATTACGGCAGTGTCAGAATAACTGAATTTAGCTTTAATGCAAAGATATAGGGTGATTGGTCTTCTGTGGTCCATGTTGCTTTGTAATTCACCAAGAAGTAAGTTCATCCAGATTGCCTCTTGCTAATATCAGATGGGCAATAAAAGTTTGCTGCAGCAAATATTTCTAACTCAACATAGGCAGCTAAACCAACCTTCAAAATTACTATGTACTGCATGTCAATCAGATACTTTCTCTTCCCCCAACCCCAAATATGCACAGGATAAGAGAAACATTTGTATTCAAATGTCTTTGTCATAGTCCCTTCCTGCTTCAATTCTTTCTCCTCTTTCTCCTTCCTGCTCTTCTCTTTTTGTATGTTGTCCTTCTCTGCTGCTTTCTTTCTTCTTGCTTCATCCTGACATTTTCATTTTTTTTTTCTCTGCCATCACAGCAATCACAAACATCCTCCTGACATTAAAGACTTGTTGCTATACTCCTGGGGTAACTCAGAAAAGGGATCAAAATAAAGTCAATATGGATGGAGATGGTGGAAAGGGAGTGGGATAGAGAGGAGGCCCACAGCTGGAAATGGGTATTTAAAAATAGACAGATGTATCAAATATGACTCATTTGGAATGAGACTTGCTTATTTTGATGTATCCCACTTCTTAAAAGCTCTGTAGATTTAAATGGGCTTATGAACTATCTTGCTCTTTTTGATCATGAGTCTCATTCCTAACACTTCACCATTACAGACAGCTCTCATTAGATTGTCACAGTGTGATCCATTGATGTACAACAGTGCTGCAATCTGTAACATTTTATAGTGCAGAAAAAAGATTTTACCCTTTGTGGACTGTGGCATTTTCTTCACTGAAGTGCTTTTCCAAATAGCCTTTGAACTGTCGAGGCTACTGCAAGTAATTTATGTGAAGAGTGTTCATTAGGAGATGTATCTTGTATAACTTGCCTATTTGTGTCATTCTATTGGTCTTTGATAAACACATGACTAAAGATCTGGTCTGTGTCATTAGCAGACATTAATCAGGTGCCAGGTTCCAGCAAAAAGACTTGTCTAACCTATTCCTTAAATAATGCCTCTAGTCTCTGCCCTATACCTGGTCTCCCCTCTCTGACCGTGGGGTGCTTGTTGTGCTCTCATCTCCCCACTGCCTCAGATAGCCAGTTTACTACTCTCCAGCCTTTGATCTTTGCTTACCTTTTCAGGCTTATGTTAGAAAGCAAGGTATTGAAATAGGCTGGCAAGATTCTAGAATGAATATCAATAAAAACAATGCTTTTTGCCAGTGGCAACAGATAATAACCATCAGTCACCTAATGCTCTCCAGGTGCCCATGTAAAAAAAAATAACAGCAAGCAAAAAAAAAAGAGGATATGCAAATGAGGGGCCTGATGCAGAAAATTGAAATTTAACACTTGGTACAGAGTGTGTAGTGCCAGCTAGGTTGTTATTCAGTATGTCCACTAGCATTAACCCATGCAATGTAATGCCTGTACCAGGACAGGGTTGGAGCATTGTGTCTACAAAACTTTGGTCAAAAGCCTTAAAAACAGCAAAATTGAATTTCCTATTCATATTGTTAATGGGCACAATTGATTCATAAAGGTGTTTAATCAAAACAGAGGACACCCATTTCTGCTACATTTGCTTTGGGTTTGTAAGATATAGCCAGAAAGAGGTTAAATTACACATCTTGTGTACAGGAAGAAACTAAGAAATTGAAAAAGTAAAAGAAAGATGGGCACTCTCAATTGGAATTCATTAAACTTGTCGTATCTCACCAGTCACAGTTGGACATTGCTGAACACTCATCAGTGCTGCAGACTTGCTGGCATTGACCCCACTGAGGATCGGTCCAGTGCTGAGGTACCAGAATTTTTTCAAGCTACATACCCTTAGGATAATCCAAATGTAAGTTAAAACCAAACTCTATGTTCTAAGGAAAGCAGTGAATGGGCTGCCAGATTAACAAGGGAAAGTTGTTTTTTGTCTATGTAACACTTCAAAAGAAATTTATTTTATGTGAAGCACTTTGGGATGTTTGAGAGATGTGATAAGGTGCTATATAAATGTGAGTTTGTTAGGGAAATATTCTCTGCACCCATTTCGGTATTCCTAATAAAAACAGAATATGCTGGAAAACATTCAGCAGGTCAGGCAGCATCTGTGGAGCGAGAAATAGAGTTAACGTTTTCAGGTCGATGACCTTTCATCTGAACAATTCTTTTCATCGATATCCCTAGTCTCCTGCTGTGGGGGTGGGTACCCACAACGGTCATGGGAATGGAGCTTATTGCAACCATGCCCTGCATCCCAGTACTTAGTGCACAGTTCTATGAAGTATACAGGCACAGGTTTGGAGTGTAGCTAGCTTTCTGGTACAGACTCTCTGCAGGAATCCCAGAATGCTATGTATGGTGGCCAGTGAGCCATTCTCCCTACTGTCGGTGAGCAAGGTAGTTTTCCTCAGCCAGCAGATCTATAAGGGTTCACTTGAGAACTTTCTCATCAGCCTGCAAGCCATTGGGAACAGCTCCCCCTGTGTAGGGAATAAACATGGGGGAGGTGGATGCAGAGGAGAGCATTGATAAACTGCCAGAGGGGGATTCGATGAACCAAAGTTCCAAACTTCGAGCATACTGGTTGCTCAAAGCCTCAATGTACTTGCTCCAAGGATCCCCAAAGCTAGAGTAGGGCTGTGCCTCCAGATCTTGTATAGACAGCAACAAGCTGTTTTCATGGGTTTCTCCTTCCCATTTCTCTGCAAGTTGTCACCACAGATGTGTGTGCTGCCATACATATGTTATTGGCACATGTTTCATGGTGAACCTCTAAGTGAGCAGGCAAAAAATCCCATGTACAGCATACCTTCAATTCAGCACTACCCTATAAGTCAACAAAGACACCAAGACAAACAGGTATGAATATAATTATGTCCTCATGTTTCTTGATATGAAGAAGTTTTATCAATCTGGCTACTAATTGAAAGCCACTACAATATGGAAGGAAGGTTAGAATTTCACTCAGTTAATTGCAGAGGTTCTTTCTAATATTTAAATGGTTTCATTTTATTACAAGGGAACTCAACTGCTCAATTTGTGCCCATTTGATAAGTTTCATTATAGATTTGGGGGGCTAAATTCGGTTGATTTGCGCCTCCCGTTAGCGCCCTAACGGGGCGCAAATCAACTAGCACCTAGGCACAGCGCCGCTAACACCTCCCGTGAAATTCAGCAGGAGGTTAGCGGTGACGCTAACCGTTAATATTATAACCTGTAATATTGGGTGGCGCCCCCGACTTACCGCTGGACGCTATGTCCGCCGGGGTCAGGGGGGGCCTACCTGCAGCTGGGGCGACGCTAGTTAAAGGGGAGGTGGCGGGCGGCCATTTTTGTTGCTGGCCGCCTGCCAGCACCTGCCCCCGTTCCTGCCCCCGGCCCCCGTGAAGCCCACGCGCGGGCTGCCGGCTGCTCTCAGTGAGCCCGGCACTCCTCTTGAGTGCCGGGCTCGTTTGCCGGCACTCCCGATCCCTGGTGGCCCAGCTGGGCGCCAGGACGCGCTGCACCAGGCCCCTCCCCTTTAATAAGGGGAGGAAAGCCTGCAGTACCGCGACACATAGTGCCGCGATATTGGCTCGCAGCGCCCCAAGAGGGACGTGGGGCGCATCCAGTAGCGCCCCTCCTCCCTCTTGGGGCGCTACCTGGGAAAATCAGCCGCGGGGGTGCTAACTTTTTTGGGGTGCTAAAATTAGCACCCCAGCGAAGATAGCACCCCAAATGGGGCGCTACCCAATTTTTACCCCCTGATGTTTAATAAATTTTGGCTGAAATATTGAAAGAAAGAGAAAACTTGCATTTATATAGTGTCTTTAATGACCTTAGGATGCCCCAAAATGCTTTACAGCCAATGAAGTGCTTTTGTTTTGAAGTGTAGTAACTGTTATAATGTAGGAAATGCGGCAGCCAATTAGCACACAGCAAAAATTACCTTTTTTTGTGAAATCCTTGTGGTCCAGGAGAAGCTGGAGTGCTCCCCTGAACCCCGCAAGGTAACGTTGGACCTCCCCAGCCCCGGCCTTGCCTCTACCTCCCAGCATCGGCTTCCAAAGTCCCTGTCCAGTGGTAATTTTATGCTGGGAACAATCCCCTTGGGTCCTTGGTGCCCTCAGGCACCCAACCCGATTTTTGCTCCCGCCCCTTCAAAGAAAAAAGAAGAAACTTGCATTTATATAGCGCCTTTCAGGACATCCCAATTAAGTACTTTTGTTTTGAAGTGAAGTAACTTTTATAATGTAGGAAATGTGGCAGCCAATTTACACACACCAATGAATTAATGACCAAATACAGGAAACTCTTGTTTAACCGGCACCTAAATATCCGGAATTCTCTCTTAACCGGCAAAAATCATACTCCGAAAACTCCTCTCAAATAACCGGCAATGTTGCCGAGTCCGAGTCTCCCGCGAACGCCGAGTACTCCGAAAACTCCTCTCAAATAACCGGCAATGTTGCCGAGTCCGAGTCTCCCGCGAACGGCGAGTTAGTCAGTGGGGGTAGTTCTCCAAAGTGCCACTACTCGGCCTCCTGGCGCTGTCGGAAGTCCGAACACTGCAGTAACAGGAGTCTGATTCTCCCGCGCTGCCGGGAGTCTCACTTACTGTTAAGTAATTAAAGAGTTATGGATTACCATCAACTGGCAGTACTGTACTTAATCAAGCATCTTCCACCATCCATTTAACTCAACATTCAGTAGGTGAGTAACCAAATACTGTATACTGCACATTTCTTGATTTTTTTATGTTAAAAATAGCCTCGGTAGATATAACTCTCCGTTATCCGGAACTTTCGATCAACCGGCACCACGCCGGTCCCGTCGGTGCCGGATACCAAAGAGTTTCCTGTAATCTGTTTTACTGATGTTGGTTGAGGGATAAATATTGGTCAGGATACTGGGGAGAACCTCTGCTTTTCTTGGAAATAGTGCAATGGGATCTTTTACGTCCACCTGAGAGGGCAGACAGAACCTCGGTTTAACGTCTCGTCGGAAAGATGGCATCTCCGACAGCGCAGCGCTCCCTCAGTACTGCATTGAAGTATCAGCCTAGATTATGTGTTCAAGTCTCTGGAGTGGGACTTGAACACACACCCTCTTGACTTTGAGGCGAGAGTGCCATGGCTGTGAAAATGCTACTGCATTGAAATGTTTCACTTATTTTCATGCAGTAATACTATTGCACCCTGTTTGGACTGTGGCCTGCAAACGTGATGGGATATTTGCTCCCCTATGAATAAAACCTACAGTGGTTGAAATTATGGATTCAATATTTGAGGATTTCACCAATGGTGGATTTTTAAAATTAGTGTTTAGATTCACCTTCAGTAACATTTTTTGCTTGGAAGATACCTAACTGAATTACTTTTTGACATTCATAAACTGGAACAATACAAATTCATTTTTAGTCTACCATAAAACTCATTTCTGTATATTGCAATGTACTGTTAAATGATTGAATTTTGTGTCTTCATGATTCTCCATTGTGCAAGGATGTCTAAAATTGGGTCTAATGGCAGACGTGATTGAGTAGCACTGTATTGCTTGATTTCACTATTGTATATTCGCCAATATGTTCCACTACAGACTGGAATGAGAGCTGATGAAACTGCTGACAGAAAATCCATTATGCAAAGCATTCTGGGCATCTTGTGGACAGTCTGCACCAGAAATCTGGACACCCGCCACTAAATCAACTACAGTACCTGTATCTGCATTCCACATAGGTGCTGTAGCGTGGGTATAAGGAAGTAAATCATGACCCTGATCTACATTTTGCTCCAAGAGGGTATAGTGCCAATAGGGACTATTGTGTTAGTTCTAGGTTACTTTTTCTACTGTAACTCAAGCTGTGGTCATTTAGAGATCGTGGGTCTGGAAATCCACAGGAGCTGCATCCCGTCGTAAGTCCCAGGATATGCCAGCCCATAACCTCCGTAGCTGACCCCGCCAAAGTTTACAGATTCGGGGGATGCCCCTTAATTACATGACCAGATGGGCTGCAAAACAAACAATTGGCAGAAGGGTACACCTGGTTTCATGATTTTACATGACATACTGTGCATCAATTATCTGTCCACTGGATCCCAGGCCAGCAACATTGGGAACGTCTAGCCTAGAACCTTCCCCTTCCTGCATTAGTGGCCCTGTTTGGGTGGATAGAGGCTCCACTGGCACAAGGTCAATCGGAAACTTCAGGAGAAGGTCTGCACAGAGCAGTCTTAAATGGAGTGCTTCTAAACAGAGTGTTAAAGTTGGGAATTTGGAGAGAGTGGGAATTCAGAGCAGAGGGGGAAGGAGGTGCTGCTATTTGCCTCCAATACTTGTAGTGATTTGTGTTACAGGTAAATACTTAACTTTATCTACCTATAACTTAAACTAGATCTAGTAATTAGTTTAAAAAAAATTAAACTATAAGCTAAGTTAATTAAATTCATTAACTTTAATTAATTAACTAAATAAAACAAGGTTATATAGGGATGGCAGTGCAGGTGGTATGCCGCAACTGCAGCATGTGGGAGTTTGTGGAGAGCAGCACGATCCTGGACGACCACGTCTGCAGTAAGTGTCTGCATCTCGAGGAACTTCAGCTCGGAGTTGTTGAGCTGGAGTCAGAGGTGCAGAGATTGCGGGGCATCGGGGAGGGGGAGAGTTATCTGGACACTATGATCCAGTCACACCCCTTAGGTTAGGTTGTGGTACAGGTCTGGTTAGTGGTCAGGGACAGGAGGGTGTGACTGCGACTCAGGCAGGTAAGGGGACCTCAGGTGCCGTGCTGGAGGAACCTCAGCCTTTGCTCTTATCCAAGAGGTATGAGGTTCTTGCTGCCTGTTTGGATGAGGGCAGAGTCTGCAGGGTGGATGAGCAAACTGACCACAGCATCGTGGTACAGCAGGCCATTCAAGTGGAGGGAGTGAAGAGGAATGTTGTAGTGGTAGGGGTCAGTATTGCAGGGGGATAGATACTGTTCTCTGCAGCCACGACCGGGTGTTTCGAAGGCTGTGTTGCCTGCCCGATGCCAGGGCAAAGAATCTTTCCTCGTGGCTGGAGAAGAACTTGGAGTGGGAGGGGGAGGATCTAGTCGTCGTGGTCCACGTAGGAACCGACAAAGAAGGTAGAACTAGGAATTAAGTTCTGCTGAGAGAGTTTCAGGAGCTATGGTCCAAATTAAAAGGCAGAACCTCAAAGGTAATAATCTCTGGATTGTTTCCTGAGCCACGCGCAAATTGGCATAGTGACAGGCGGATCAGAGAGTTAAATGCGTGACTCTTTGAGTTTTGATTTATGGGGCACTGGAACCAATACTGGGGAAAGAGGGAACCGTTCCGTTGGGACAGGCTCCAGTTAAACCAGGCTGGGACCAGTGTCCTGGCGGATTGAATAACTAGGGCTGTAGATAGAGCTTGAAACTAAAAAGGTGGGGGAGGGGTCAGGTGAGGGGAAATTTAGAAATCTAAAGAAAAAAAGTCAAGGCAGTGGAGCAGTGTAGCGATTTGGGTAAAGATAAGCAGAGTGTGACAGGAAGGGACAAAGAGTTTAATGCCAATAGTGCATTAGCGAATAAGGTGAAAGCAGGGAATAATTGTAAAAAGTTAAAATTAAAGGCTCTTTATCTGAATGCATGAAGCATTCGTGGCACAAATAGAGAAAAATGGGTTTGATCTAATAGCCATTACAGAGACATGGTTGCAAGGTGACCAAGGTTGGGAACTAAATATTCCAGGGTACTTGATGTTTCGAAAAGACAGGCAGAGTGGAAAGGGGGGGGGGGGCGGTTGAGGGGTAGCCCTGTTGATAAAGGATAACATAAGGACAGTATTGAGAAAGGATCTTGGTCGGAAGATCAGGAAGTAGAATCAGAATGGGTAGAGATAAGAAATAACAAGGAGCAGAAAACAGTGGTGGGAGTAGTTTAGAGACCCCCGAACACTAGCTCTTATACTGTTGGACAAAAATCAAAAAATAACAGGAGTTTTCAACAAAGGTCATGCAGTAATTGTGGGGGACTTCAATCTTCATATTTGCAAATCAAATTGGCAAAGGTAGTCTGGAGGACGAGTTCATGGAATGCATTCGAGACAGTTTCCTAGAACAATACGTTGTGGAACCAACCGGGAAACAGGCTATTTTAGATCTTGTATTGTGTAATGAGACACGGTTAATTAGTAATCTCCTAGTAAAGGATCTTCTGGGGAAGAATGATCATAGTATGATAGAATTTCACATTGAGTTTGAGAGTGACATTCTTATGTCCGAAACTAGAGTCTTAAACGTAAGTAAAGCCAATTACATAGGTATGAGGGGCGAATTAGCTAAGGTAGATTGGAAAATTAGATTAAAAGGTATGACTGCAGATAAGCAGTGGCAAACATTTAAAAAAAAATTCCAAAATTCTCCACAAATATACATTCCATTGAGAAATAAAAACTCCATGGGAAAAGTGACCCATCTGTGGCTAAGTAAAGAAGTTAAGGATACTAAAAAAGCAAAATACTGTGGTGCTGGAGATCTGAAATAAAAACAGAAAATGCTGGAAATACTCAACATGTCAGGCAGCATCTGTGGAGAGAGAAAAACAGAGTTATCGTTTCAAGTCGATGACCTTTCGTCAGAACTGGAAAGAGTTGGAAATATAACAGGTTTTAAGAAAAACCTGTCATCGACCTGAAACGTTTAACTCTTTATCTTTCTCCACAGATGCTGTCTGACCTGCTGAGTATTTCCAGCATTTTCTGTTTTTATTTAAGTTAAGGATTGTATTAGATTTAAATTAGTAGAGGCTTCTAATGTTGCGAAGAATAGTAGTAAGCCTGAGAATTGGGAGAGCTTTGGACGTCAGCAAAGGATGACCAAACAATTGATAAAAAGAGAGAAAATAGAATATAAGAGTAAACTAGCAAGAAATATAAAAATGGATAGTAACTGCTTCTACAAGTATGTGAAAAGGAAGAGAGTAACAAAAGTAAGCGTTGGACCCTTAGAGGCTCAGACAGGAGAAATAATGGGGAATAAGGAAATGGCAGAGACTTTAAACAAATACTTTGTATCTCTCTTCACAGTAGAAGAGGCAAAAGGCATACCAAAAGTACTGGGGAACCAATGAGCTAATAAGACTGAGGAACTTAAAGTAATGAATATCAGTGGAGAAAAAGTACTTGAGAAACTAATGGGACTAAAAGCCAACAAATTCCCTGGACCTGATGGCCTACATCTGAGGGTTCCAAAAGAGATGACTGCAGAGATAGTGGATGCATTGAACATAAGCAGGAGTAGGCCATTTGGCCCTTCGAGCCTGCTCCGCCATTCAATAAGATCATGGCTGATCGTCTACCTCATATCCACTTTCCTGAACTATCCCCATATCCCTTGATTCCCTTAATATTCAAAAATCTATCGCTCTCTGTCCTGAATATACTCAACGTCTGAGGCTCCACAGCCCTCTGGAGTAGAGAATTCCAAAGATTCACCGCCCTCTGAGTGAAGACATTTCTCCTCATCTCAGTCCTAAATGGCCGACCCCTTATTCTGAGACTGTGACCCCTGGTTCTAGACTCCCCAGCTAGGGGAAACATGACCCCTGCATCTACCCTGTCAAGCCCTGTAAGAATTTTGTATGTTTCAATGAGATCACCTCTCATTCTTCTAAACTCTAGAGAATATAGGCCTAGTCTACTCAATCTGTCCTCATAGGACAATCCCCCCATCCCAGGAACCAGTCTGACGAACCTTCGCTGCACTCCCTCTATGGCAAGTATATCCTTCCTTGGGTAAGGTGACCAAAACTGTACACAATACTCCAGGTGTGGTCTCACCAGGGCCCTATGTAATTGCAGTTATACGTCTTTACACTTATACTCAAATCTTCTTGTAATAAAGGCCAACATACCATTTGCTTTCCTAATTAATTGCTGTACCTGCATGTTAACTTTCAATGATTTGTGTACAAGGACACCCAGGTCCCTCTGAATACCAACATTTCCCAATCTCTCTCCATTTAAAAAATACGCTGCTTTTCTATTTTTCCTACCGAAGTGGATAACTTCACATTTCTCCACTTTATATTCCATTTGCCATGTTCTTGCCCACTCACTTAGCCTGTCTATATCCCCTTGAAGCCTCCTTGCATTCTCCTCACAACTTACATTCCCACCCAGCTTTGTATCATCAGCAAACTTGGATATATTACATTTGGTCCCCTCATCCAAATCATTGATGTAGATTGTGAATAGCTGAGGCCCAAGCACTGATCCTTGCGGTACCCCACTAGTTACAGCCAGCCAACCCAAAAATGACCCATTTATTCCTACTCTCTGTTTTCTGTCCGTTAACCAATCCTCAATCCATGCTAGTATATTACCCCCAATCCCATGAGCCCTAATTTTGTTTAATAACCTCTTGTGTGGCACCTTACTGAATGCCTTCTGAAAATCCAAATACACCACATCCATTGGTTCCCCCTTATCTATTCTGCTAGTTACAACCTCAAAAAACTCTAACAGATTTGTCAAACACGATTTCCCTTTCATAAATCCATGTTGACTCTGCCCAATCCTATTATTATTTTCTAAGTGCCCTGTTACCATGTCCTTAATAATAGATTTCCCTACCACTGATGCCAGGCTAACTGGTCTGTAGATCCCCG
Source organism: Squalus acanthias (assembly GCA_030390025.1). Lineage (NCBI taxonomy): Eukaryota > Metazoa > Chordata > Chondrichthyes > Squaliformes > Squalidae > Squalus > Squalus acanthias. The sequence goes on along the minus strand of CM059434.1, from coordinate 91,641,155 downwards.
TTTTCTCTCTCCCTCCTTTCTTAAATAATGGGGTTACATTTGCTACCTTCCAATCCGCGGAAGCCGTTCTAAAATCTATGGAATTTTGGAAAATGACAACCAATGCAGCCACTATCTCTATAGCCAACTCTTTCAAAACCCTAGGATGTAGGCCATCAGGTCCAGGGGATTTATCGGCTTCCATTAATTTCTCCACTACTATTCTTTTACTAATACTAATATCTTTCAGTTCCTCATTCTCGCTAGACCCTTGGTTGTCCACTATTTCCGAGAAGTTTTTTGCATCTTCCGTGAAGCCAGACACAAAGTATTTGTTTAATTTCTCTGCCATTTCCTTATTCCCGATTTATCATTTCTCCTGTCTCAGCCTGTAAGGGACCTACATTTACTTTTGCTAATCTTATTCTTTTTACATACCTATAGAAGCTTTTACAGTCTGCTTTTATGTCTCACTAGTTTACTCTCATTCTATTTTTCCTTTCTTTACCAATTTCTTGGTCCTCCTTTGCTGAATTCTAAAATCCTCCCAATTCTCAAGCTTGCTACTCTATCTTTAACATAGAAACATAGAAGATAGGAGCAGGAGTAGGCCATTCGGCCCCTCGAGCCTGCTGCGCCATTCAATGAGATCATGGCTGATCATTCAAATTCAGTACCCTGTCCCTGCCTTCTCTCCATATCCCTTTATCCCTTTAGCTTTAAGAAATATATCTAACTCCTTCTTGAATATATTTAATGAATTGGCCTCAACTGCCTTCTGTGGTAGAGAATTCCACAGGTTCACCACTCTCTGGGTGAAGAAATTCCTCCTCATCTCAGTCCTAAATGGCTTACCCCTTATCCTTAGACTGTGACCCCTGGTTCTGGACTCCCCGGCCATCGGAAACATCCTTCCTGCATCTAGTCTGTCTAGTCCTGTTAGAATTTTATCAGTTTCAATGAGATCCCCTCTCATTCTTCTAAACTCCAGCGAGTATAAGCCCAATCGACCCAATCTCTCCTCATACGTCATTCCTGCCATCCCAGGTATCAGCCTGGTGAATCTTCGCTGCACTCCCTCCATGGCAAGAACATCCTTCCTCAGATAAGGCGACCAAAACTGCACACAATACTCAAGGTGTGGTCTCACCAAGGCCCTGTACAACTGCAGCAAGACATCCTTGTTCCTGTACTCAAACCCTTTCGCTACGAAGGCCAACATACCATTTGCCTTCTTAACCGCCTGCTGCACCTGCATGCTTACCTTCAGCGACTGGTGCACAAGGACACTCAGGTCTCGTTGCACTTCCCCTTCTCCCAATCTATTGCCATTCAGATAATAATCTGCCTTCCTGTTTTTGACACCAAAGTGGATAACCTCGCATTTATCCACATTATATTGCATCTGCCATGCTTCTGCCCAATCACCCAACCTGTCCAAATCATACTGGAGTTTCTCGGCATCCTCCTCACGGCACACACTCCCACCCAGCTTTGTGTCATCTGCAAACTTGGAGATATTACATCCAATTCCCTCGTCTAGATCATTAATATATATTGTGAATAGCTGGGGTCCTAGGACCGATCCCTGCGGTACCCCACTAGTCACTGCCTGCCACTCGGAAAAAGACCCGTTTATTCCAACTCTTTGCTTTCTGTCTGCCAACCAGTTCTCTATCCAAGTCAATACCTTGCCCCCAATCCCATGTGCCTTAACTTTACACGCTAATCTCTTATGCGGGACCTTATCGAAAGCCTTCTGAAAGTCCAAATACACCATATCCACTGGTTCTCCCTTATCTATTCTACCAGTTACATCCTCAAAAAATTCCAGTAGATTAGTCAAGCACGATTTACCTTTTGTAAATCCATGTTGACTTTGTCTGATCCTGTCACTGTTTTCCAAGTGCTCTGCTATTATATCTTTTATAATGGACTCTAGCATTTTCCCCACTACCGATGTCAGGCTTATAATTCCCCGTTTTCTCTCTGCCATCTTTTTTAAACAGTGGGGTTACATTAGCTTCCCTCCAATCCATGGGAACTGTTAGAGTCTATAGAATTTTGGAAGATGACCAGCAATGCATCTACTATTTCTAGGGCCACTTCCTTAAGTACCCTAGGATGTAGATCATCAGGCCCTGGGGATTTATCGGCCTTCAATCCCATCAATTTCCCTAACACTATTTCCCTACAAATACTGATTTCTTTCAGTTCCTCCCTCTCATTAGACCCTATGTTCCCCGACATCTCTGGGACTTCACTTGTTAGCCATGGTTGGACCACTTTTCCTGTGGGATTTTTGTGCCTTAAAGGAATGTATATTTGTTGTAAATTATGTATTAATTCTTTAAATGCTAGCCATTGCTCGCCCACTGTCATACCTTTTAATGTAGTTTCCCAATCTACCTTGGCCAACTCGCCCCTCATGCCTACGTAGTTTGCTTTGTTTAGATTTAAGACCCTAGTTTCGGATTTAACTAAGTCACTTTCAAACTCAATATAAAATTCTTTCATATTATGGTCACTTTTCCCTAAAGGCCCTTTTACTGCAAGGTTATTAATTAACCCTTTCTCGTTGTACAGTACTAGTTCTAAAATAACCTGTTCCTAGTTGGTTCCTCAACATACTGATCTAGAAAACTATCTTGCATACATGCCATGAATTCGTCCTCCACACTATTACTGCAAATTTGGTTTGCCCAGTCTATATGTAGATTAAAGTCCCCCATGATTACTGTATTACCCTTGTTACATGCGCCTCTAATTTCCTGATTTATACTCTGCCCTACATTACAACTACTGTTTGGGGGCCTCCAAACAACTCCCACCAATGTTTTCTGCCCCTTGCTATTTCTTAGCTCCACCCAAACTGATTCTACTTCTTGATTTTCGGAGCTAAGATCCTTTCTCTCTACTGTCTTTATCACATCCTTTATTATCAGAGCTACCCCTCCTCCTTTTCCATTTTGCCTATCCCTTCTAAAAGTTATGTATCCTGCAATATTTAGTTCCCAACCTTGGCCACTTTGCTATTAGATCAAACCTGTTAATTTCTATCTGCGCTATTAATTCATCTATTTTGTTGTGAATGCTTCGTGCATTCAGATATAGTGCCTTTAGCTTTGACATTTCTCTTTTTTCCTGATATTACCTTAGTCACTGATGCCTTATTACCTTTGTTACTCTCTGTCCCTTCCTTACCCACTCTGCTTATTTTTACCCAAAACTCTACTCTGCTCTAGAGCCTTGACATTTCTCTCGCTGCTTTTAAATTTACTCTTTTCTGAATCCTCCCACCCCTTCATTAGTTTGAAGCCCTGTCTACTACCCTAGTTATTCGGTTCGCCAGGACACTGGTCCCAGCCCGGTTTAAGTGGAGCCCGTTTGAACGGAACAGCTCCCTCTTTCCCCAGTACTATTGCCAGTGTCCCATGAACCGAAACCCCTTCCTCCCACACCACTCTTTGAGCTACGCATTGAAACCTCGAATCTGTTTGTCCCTATGCCAATTTGGTTGTGATCTTCCAAAATTCCCTCGATTCTAGAATGGGCCCAGCGGATTGGAAGTAGCTATTCAAGAAAGGAAGACGAGAGAGAGAGAACAGGGAACTACAGGCCAGATAGCCTGACATCAGTTGTCGGGAAAATGTTGGAATCCATTGTTAAAGAAGTGGTAACAGAGCATTTAGAAAAGCATATGATTAGGCAGTGTTTTATGAAAGAGAAATCGTGTTTAATAAATTTATTAAGAGTTTTTTGAGAAAGTAACTAGCAGGGTAGCTAAAGGGTTTGATGTAATATATTTGGATTTCCAAAAGGCGTTCGATAAGGTGCCACATAAAAAGTTGCTGTGCAAGATAAGGGCTCATGGGGTTGGGGGTAATATATTAGCATGGATAGAGGATTGGTTAACTGACAGAAAACAGAGTGTAGGGATAAACAGGTCATTTTCAAGTTGACAGGATGTAACTAGTGGGATGCCGCAAGGATCAGTGCTTGGGCCTCAGCTATTTACAATCTATATTAATGACTTAGATGAAGGGACCAAGTGTAATGTATCCAAGTTTGCTGACGATACAAAGCTGGGTGGGAAAGTAAGCTGTGAGGAGAACACAAAGAGTCTGCAAAGGGATATAGACCGGTTAAGTGAGTGGGCAAGCAGGTGGCAGATGGAATATAATGTGGGGAAATGTGAGGTTATTCACTTTGGTAGGAAGAATAGAAAATAAGAATATTTTTTAAATGATAAACTATTACATGTTGATATTCAGAGAGATTTAGGTTTCCTCATGCAGGAAACAGATTTAGCATGCAGGTACAGCAAGCAATTAGGAAGGCAAATGACATGTTGGCCTTTATTGCAAAGGGGTTGGAGTACAAGAGTAAGGAAGTCTTGCTACAATTGTACAGGGCTTTGGTGAGACCACACCTGGAGCACTGTGCACAGTTTTGGTCTCCTTATCTCAGGAAAGATATACTTGCCTCAGAGGCGTTGCAACGAAGGTTCACAAGATTGATTCCTGGGATGAAATTGTTGTCCTATGAGGAGAGATTGAGTAGATTGGGCCGAAACTCTCTGGAGTTTAGAAGAATGAATTGGGCAACACGGTGGCATAGTGGTTAGCCCTGTTGCCTCACAGCACCAGGGACCCGGATTCGAATCCGGCCTCGGATGACTGTCTGTGTGGAGTTTGCACATTCTCCCCGTGTCTGCGTGGGTTTCCTCCGGGTGCTCCAGTTTCCTCCCACAGTCCAAAGATGTGCGGGTTAGGTTGATTTGGCTATGATAAATTGACCCTTAGAGTTAGGGGGATTAAATACGTGGGGTTACGGGGATAAGGTGGGATATGTGTCGGTGCAGGCTCGATGGGCCGAAATGACCTCTATCTGCACTGTGGGGATTCTGTGATTCTGTGAATGAGAGATGATCTCATTGAAATGTCTAAGATTCTGAGGGAGATTGACATGGTAAATGCTGAGGTTGTTTTCCCTGTCTTTAATTGTCTGGAACTGGGAGCACAGTCTCAGGATAAGTGGGCGGCCATTTAAGACTGAGATGAGGAGGAATCTCTTCACTCACAGGGTTGTGAATCTTTGGAATGCGCTGAAAACCGGCACTTGCGATCTGTCAAGAATCCTCTTGACAGATCATCCGCCTGCCCGGGAGATGGGCCTCTGCGGGCAGGGAGTTGCGCTTTCTGCACAACTTCCGCCCGCTGAAAACCTTTAAAAATCAGGCGTAAGGCCTGATTTTACCAGCATAAGAGCTTAAAAAATATAAAAATAAAACTTTTTCACTCATTTATAATTTAAAAATACTTTTTAAAAATGGAAAGTTTATTTTTAGCCCCGTAAAAATCTTTAATTATTTTTTTCAAAAAATTAAATTTTTGTTTAAAATATTTAATTTAATGTAATTTTAACTAATTTGAAATACGTGATGTTTTATTTAAAATGTATTTGATGTTTAAATGTTTTTAAAAGTGATCCCCATTCATGCTTTTGACAGATCTATCAAAAGTGTGAATGGGGATTCTCTTCTTTGATTGGTTCCCCATGGCCCACGTGATCCCAGGGGCGCTTGCGAACCGCATTCGCCCCTGGGATACCTGGGCCTCTGCGCATTTCATAGAGCAGAGGCCCAGGATCGGAAATTTCGGGACCTACGGAGCCTCCGATTGGAAATTCAGGGCCGATAACTATATTCAAGGCTGAGATCGATAAATTTTTGGACTCTAGGGAAATCGAGGGTTATGGGGATCGAGCAGGAAAGTGGAGTTGAGGTCGAAGATCAGCCATGATCTTTTTGAATGGCGGAGCAGGCTTGAGGGGCCGTGTGTCCTGCTCCTGATTCTTATGTTCTTAAGGCTGGGACCTGAATTAATTTGCAGCTCTTTACCAGAGTTATGGCAAATGAGCTATGGATATTTGGCTTCACTTTTCCTAAAGTAAGAACTTGCATTGTCATATGATAAGGTGATCACATCTTCCCAAAATGTTTCATGTACTATAAGTTCCTTCTGAATTGCAGTCACTGTTAATCGAGGGAAAACTTTCCTTAATGGCTTTGAACTAAAAGTAAACCAAACAAAGATGAGATAAAGTGTAAGAACATAAGCGTCCAGTTTGTTTATTTAAAATTGCAGAGCATAGTCATATGGAATAAGCAGAGAAATTATACGTTTCAGAAATACGAAGAAATTGTCCATAATGTTGGAGAGAGGACAGGTTGAGCCCGGCAGTGACTTTTTATTTGAAGCAGTAACATTACTTTGCCTTTCTAGTGAATATTAGTATGGCTGCTCTACTCAAAACCACCCATGAGTTGTCACCTTCTGGAAAGATAGTTGTCTTAAGTTATGCTGACATATCATGTATGGTTGTGTAGGAATAATTTCCAGTCCCTGGAAATCTTCACTTCATTTAATAATGAATAATATTACAGCGATGGCAGTTTTCTCCAGCTTTTCCCTTGAGGATTAATAGATTACAATTACATATTTTGATTTCCTTATTCCTTAACTTGCACATTGAATCTGCGCTAGTTCCTTTAATGCTGAAGCCTTATCCACCCACCTACAATTAAGGAAATTAAAGGCTAGTTTCTTTCTATTTTGTTTAACTTTATCTCTCTAACCCTCTCCTCTCCCTCTCTCTTTTCTTTTCATATCAAAATAATAGCAAATCAAGAACCTGGGGTACAGGACTTGGGAGAGTTAAACATGTGTAGCCTGTAGTTATTGGTGTGTGAATGGTGCAAAACCCGTGATTTGGGCTAGTCTGAATCCACACAGTTTCCAGTAAGGCGAATGAAGTGTCAGAAGGTTAGGTTGCTCCGACAGAGGAACACCGAGATCAAGGAATGCATCTTCGAGTGACTCATTTGTAGCAGCAGTTTTATGTAATTGCCATTACCACTGCAAAGGTTCTGTACACCTGTACAGTATATATGGGGGTGCTACACCTATATCACCAAAACTGTGGTCACTACCACATAGAACCATATGTCAATCTAATTGTCGGGAAAGATCAGATGGTAGGGGCTTGCATATTTCTCGAAATAATTGTTTGCCTGTATTTTTAGGACTTGAGTGCTGATAATTCATAAAATTTCAAGTTGTCATGCGAATGGCAGAGTGTTACTTATTTGTTATTTGAATAATGAAGGATGCAAATCTGTGAAAATAATGGTTCGAAGTTCAAATCTGTTAGGGATGTTCACTAAAGTATGCTATACAGTAAAGTGATATTTCATTATTTACTTTCTGGAAATAGAACCAAAGCTTTGACATTTTGTGTGGTGATTTTGTTTGCCCGAGAGTGATGGTTCATTATATACTTAAGAGACACTTGAAACGATTGAATAACAGTGTTGTGAAACAGGCTTGAGAGGGAAGTAATCTAGCTCAGTAAATGCAGTGTTAGCCTGTTTTTCACTGAACAATTTGGCAGTATATTTGTAAAGTTTTCGTTTATGTACAGCCAGTTGGCTGTACAATTGGATATAGTGTATTTGGATTTTCAAACAGCATTTGATAAGGTGCCACACAAGAGGTTATTACACAAAATTAGGGCTCATGGGATGGGGGTAATATATTAGCATGGATAGAGGATTGGTTAATGAACAGAAAACAGAGAATAGGGATAAACGGGTCATTTTCCAGTTGGCAGGCTGTAACTAGTGGAGTGCCTCAGATATTTATAATCATTGATGAAGGGACCGAGTGCAATGTATCCACGTTTGCTGACAATGCAAAGCTAGGTGCGAAAATAAGCTGTGAGGAGGACACAAGGTTACTGCAAAGGGATATAGACAGGTTAAGTGAGTGGGCAAGAAGGTGGCAGATGGAGTATAATGTGGGAAATATGAGGTTATTCACTTTGGTAGGAAGAATAGAAAAACAGAATATTTTTTTAAATGGTGAGAAACTATTAAATGTTGGTGTTCAGATAGATATGGTGTCTTTGTACAGTAAACACAAAGTTAGTATGCAGGTACAGCAAGCAATTAGGAAGGCAAATGACATGTTGGCCTTTATTGCAAGGGGTTTGGAGTACAAGAGTAAGGAAGACTGACTACAGTTGTACAGGACTTTGGTGAGACCACACCTGGAGTACTGTGTACAGTTTTGGTCTCCTTGCCTAAGGATGGATAAACTTGCCTTCGAGGGAGTGCAACGAAGATTCACTAGATTGATTCCTGGGATGAGGGGATTGTCCAAGGAGGAGAAATTGAGTAGACTATGCCTATATTCCCTCGTGTTTAGACGAATGAGAGGTGAAGGAAATTTTGTTTCTTTTACATTTTGATATTGGACAGGCAACTGAAGAATATTGCAACATCCTTTGGACTAAAGTTGGAGCTGGGTGTCGAAGTATACTTGTGGAAGCTGAGTCTCCTAGGTGATATTGAGGGGTAGCATGTAAATGGTGACGAGGAGAGGACCAAGGATGGGCATCGTGGGCACACGTAACCATGCAGGTAGAGGAGGAGAAGCTGTTCAAAAACAACAACAACAACTTTTATTTATACAGTGCCTTTAATGTAGTAAGACTTCCCAAGGCGCTTCACAGGAGTGTTGTATAACAAAATTTGACACTGAGCCACATGAGATGTTAGGGCAGATGAACCAAAGCTTGGTCAAAGATGTAGGTTTTAAGGAGCATCTTAAAAGAGGAAAGAGAGATTTAGAGAGCTTAGGGCCTTGGCAGCTGAAGGCACGGCCACCTGGTGGTGCAATTAAAATCAGGGATGCTCAAGAGGCCAGAATTAAGAATGCAGATATCTCGGAGGGTTGTGGGGCTGGAGGAGATTGGAGATAAGGAGGGGTGAGGCCATGGAGGGATTTGAAAACAAGGATGGGAATTTTAAAAACGAAGCATTGCTTAACCAGGAGCCAGTGTAAGTTAGTGAGCACAGGGGTGATGGGTGACCAGGACTTGGCGCGAGTTAGGACATGGGCAGCAGAGTTTTGGATGACCTCAAGTTTACGGAGGGTAGAACGCAGGAGGCTGGCTAAGAGTGCATTGGAATAGTCAAGTCTAGAAGTAACAAAGGCATGGATGAGGGTATCAGCAGCAGATGAGCTGAAGCGGGGCGGAGTCGAGCGATGTTCCAGAGATGGAAATAGGCGGTCTTAGTGATGGCACTGATATGTGGTTGGAAGCTCATCTCGGGGTCAAATATGACACCAAGATTGTGAACAGTCTGGTTCAGTCTCAAGACAGTTGCCAGGGAAAGGGATGGAGTCAGTGGCTAGGTGATCTAATGCATGTGATGTCACCAACATGAGCAGAACCAGGAGAACAAGCATCATCAAGTAAACCGCAGAGGGGACACATTGGGAATATGCTGTGTTTGAGTATTTTCAGCTCTATATACTGATCCATCCCATGCTGCCTTCGTTAGTCCTGGCCCCACATGCACCATTCCTACCCAGGTCCTAGCCCAGTAGCAAATGAGTGGGACTAGGAGTGATAGCAAATGGAATGGAACGGAAACTAAGTTAGTGGTACCAGGTGAACAGGATGGGAAATGGTGACAAATGTTTGTCGCTTACAGTGACCTTGGTTCATACGGAAGTCTTGTGCTCTTTCTGCTGTTCTCCTGAGATCTGATTCTGGTGCCAAATTTTGAGTGTCTTGTTATGCTCTGACTGAGTACTTGCTATTGCAGCATCAATGGCTGGCTGCTCCTGCTGGCTAACTGCTACTGGAGGTCTCTATTCTCTTTACACGATAGATACTCTGATTCTCTGTTTTAACCAATGCTCTGCTCTGCTCTGCTCTGACCGTGTCTTATCAGGTAAAGTAAAGATGGCTAATGTTGCTGTTCAACCAAAAATTAGACTTTTAAATAGCTATCAAATTGTGTTGCTGTTCCTAGCCAGGTTTGTCGGTGTTTGAGTGTTACAATGCCCAAAAATCACCACAAGAGGTAGAGTGACTAGGAGCAGCTTTGAAAAGAAAGAATTGGTGATTCTGATTATCACGACTCTTGTGTTTACTTGGCAGTATTCTCTGGGCACTACATACTTTTTTTCACCTGTTCCTATCATTATAGCCCTTGCGATGTTTATTTGGCATTATGTTAGAGATTATGTGATGCTAAAGAAATCCTGGAAGGGAAACAGTGACTCAGAGCAATGTAAAAAGCTGTGAAATATTACCCGCAACGTTTTCAGAGCACTTGTGGAATCTGTAATGTGACCCATCCCACCCTCAAACACCTGTTAAAAATCCTAGAACTCCATAATGTAAAAACAGAATTTGATTTATTCAGTCACTGTAAACCAGTTTGTTTTGGTATCCAGGTTATTGATAGATTATAAATGGGTCCAAGAGTTGATCCTTTGACTCCACTTCATGCTTTTCCTCTACCGCCCCTCCCCCACCCCACCCTGAAGTAATGCCTGACATAAAGAGCTGGATTTTGTCTTGGGGTCGTGTCATCCGCATTTCGTGTTCCCCCCCGACTCCAGATTAATGTGGATGAATGATGCAATTTTCACTTAATTGGGCAATTGAGTTCCAGCATGTGGGAACCTATGAACTAATTAGTGGTTTCAGTCTGAAAGTCGCCTCTGATGATGTCATTATTGATGACTGCCTGGTCTCAGACACTGTCTGGCTGTTGGTGAGAGAGGACCTGCCTGGCTTTTGATGTGAGTGGACCTGGATATGAATGAGAGAGAGAGAGAGAGAGAGAGAGAGAATTGTTTTTGCATCCAAGTCCTCTCACAGCAAAGGCCATGCAGACATTCAATGCAGCAGCATCAGAAGCGACTTTCACACCTAATACTACTACCTTCATCACATCTCCGTTGTAATAGTGGACCAGCAGCCGATAGTCAGCTATCCACTTGTGCTCCCGCCAGGTTTCACTGGAGTGTTTCACACCAGGCGTGCTTCACGTCAGAAAAGGGTTAAACTAGCAAAAACGTTTCAAATTGGCATTACAGAGCCTGTTAAGGGCTTTAATGGCCTTTCCCGCCTCTTGGAGGCGGGACGGAGTCGGGAACCCCGCGACTGATTTTGTCAAAATTGCGTGGAGGCGGGATGGAGTCGGGAAGGGGTCGGAACCCCCGACCACGCAAATTTAACCCCCCACACGCCTCCAAACCCGACTCCACAGGTCATTCAAAATCCAGCCCAAATACTCTGCTACTTTTTAAACAAATTTTTTATCCTGTTTCACATTCTACTTTTATTTTTTGTGGCTTTTGGTTTAATCTTTCATGTGGACTTTGTCAAAAGCTATTTGAAAGCACAGATAGGGAGTCCACTACCTGCTTTATCTGTCGCATCCTCAGAGGTTTGTTGGGCTCTGAATCCACGCTGACCGTTGCTCATCAAGTTACTATTATTTAGGTGCTCCTGCAGCCTGCTGCTTAGATAATTATGCACCATCTAAAACGTATTCGCCCCATTGCTACCTTGAATTAATGCGTTTTTCTTTGTTTAATTGGAAGTCTCGTGGAACTTTGTCAAAAGCTTTGAAAGTGTAAAGTATTGTAGGAAATAGTTTAATGTAATACTCCAGTTTTTATAGTGGAATACTGATCATGATGCTTGATCTTTAACACTGCAGCTTTCAAAGCTTATAGTACAGGTAACTTGATTATTTATAACGACAGTATTAACTGAAATAATGCAACAAAAGTTCTCAGCTAGGTGCTGGAGTTTTTTTTATTTGTTCATGGGCACTTAGAAAATAATAATAGGATTGGGCAGAGTCAAAACGGATTTATGAAAGGGAAATCGTGTTTGACGAATCTGTTAGGATTTTTTGAGGTTGTAACTAGCAGAATAGATTCGGGGGAACCAGTGGATGTGGTGTATTTTGATTTTTAAAAGACATCCTATAAGGTGCCACACAAGAGGTTATTAAACAAAATTAGGGCTCATGGGATTGGGGGTAATATACCAGCATGGATTGAGGATTGGTTAATGGACAGAAAACGGGGCGTAGGAATCAACGGGTCATTTTCGGGTTGGCAGGCTGTAACTATTGGGGTACCGCAAGGTTCAGTGCTTGGGCCTCAGCTATTCACAATTTTCCTCAATGATTTGGATGAGGGGACCAAATGTAATATATCCAAGTTTGCTGATGATACAAAGCTGGGTGGGAATGTAAGTTGTGAGGAGGATGCAAGGAGGCTTCAAGGGGATATAGACAGGCTAAGTGAGTGGGCAAGAACATGGCAAATGGAATACAATGTGGTGAAATGTGAAGTTATCCACTTTGGTAGGAAAAATAGAAAAGCAGAGTATTTTTTAAATGGTGAGAGATTGGGAAATGTTGGTGTTCAGAGGGACCTGGGTGTCCTTGTATACGAATCACTGAAAGTTAACATGTAGGTACAGCAAGCAATTAGGAAAGCAAATGGTATGTTGGCCTTTATTACAAGAGGATTTGAGTATAAGAGTAAAGCAATTATATAGGGCCCTGGTGAGACCTGGAGTATTGTGTACAGTTTTGGTCTCCTTACCCAAGGAAGGATATACTTGCCATAGAGGGAGTGCAATGAAGGTTCACCAGACTGGTTCCTGGGATGGGGGGAGTGTCCTATGAGGACAGATTGAGTAGACTAGGCCTATATTCTCTAGAGTTTAGAAGAATGAGAGGTGATCTCATTGAAACATACAAAATTCTTACAGGGCTTGACAGGGTAGATGCAGGGAGGATGTTTCCCCTGGCTGGGGAGTCTAGAACCAGGGGTCACAGTCTCAGAATAAGGGGTCGGCCATTTAGGACTGAGATGAGGAGAAATTTCTTCACTCAAAAGGGTGGTGAATCTTTGGAATTCTCTACCCCAGAAGGCTGTGGAGGCTTGGTTGTTGAGTATTTTCAAGACAGAGATCAATAGATTTTTGAATATTAAAGGTATCAAGGGATATGGAGATAGTGCAGGAAAGTAGAGAGGAGGTAGAAGATCAGCCATGGTCTTATTGAATGGCGGAGCAGGCTCGAAGGGCCAAATGGCCTACTCCTGCTCCTATTTCTTATGTAGGCATCGCTGGCAAGGCCAGCATTCATTGCCCATCCCAAATTGCCCTCGAGAAGGTGGTGGTGAGCCGCCTTCTTGAACCGCTGTAGTCCGTGTGGTGAAGGTACTCCCACAGTGCTGTTAGGTAGGGAGTTGCAGGATTTTGACCCAGCGACGATGAAGGATATACTTCTAAGTCAGGATGGTGTGTGACTTGGAGGTGGTGGTGTTCCCATGTGCCTGCTGCCCTTGTCCTTCTAGGTGGAAGAGGTCGCGGGTTTGGGAGGTGCTGCCGAAGAAGCCTTGGCGAGTTGCTGCAGTGCATCTTGTAGATGGTACACACTGCAACCACGGTACGCCGGTGGTGGAGGGAGTGAATGTTTAAGGTGGTGGATGGGGTGCCAATCAAGCGGGCTGCTTTTTCCTGGTTGGTGTTGAGCTTCTTGAGTGTTGTTGGAGCTGCACTCATCCAGGCAAGTGGAGAGTATTCCAACACACTCCTTACTTGTGCCTTGTAGATGGTGGAAAGGCTTTGGGGAGTCTGGAGGTGAGACACTCGCTGCAGAATACCTAGCCTCCGACCTGCTCTTGTTGCCACGGTATTTATGTGGCTGGTCCAGTTAAGTTTCTGGTCAATGGTGACCCCCAAGATGTTGATGGTGGGGGATTCGACGATGGTAATGCCGTTGAATGTCAAGTGGCGGTGGTTAAATTCTCGCTTGTTGGAGATAGTCATTGCCTGGCACTTCTGTGGCGCGAATGTTACCTGCCACTTATCAGCCCAAGCCTGAACGTCGTTCAGGCCTTGTTGCATGCGGGCATGGACTGCTTCGTTATCTGAGAAGTTGTGAATGGCGCTGAACACTGAGCAGTCATCAGCGAACATCCCCATTTCTGACCTTATGTTGGAGGGAAGGTCATTGATGAAGCAGCTGAAGATGGTTGGGCCTAGGACACTGCCCTGAAGGAACTCCTGCTGCGATGTCCTGGGGCTGTGATGATTGACCTTCAACCACTACAACCATCTTCCTTTGTGCTAGGTATGACTCCAACCAGTGGAGATTCCCGTTGACTTCAGTTTTACTAGGGCTCCTTGATGCCACACTCAGTCAAATGCTGCCTTGATGTCACTCTCACCTCACCTCTGGAATTCAGCTCCTTGTCCATGTTTGGACCAAGACTGTAATGAGGTCGGGAGCCGAGTGGTCTTGGCGGAACCCAAATTGGGCATCAGTGAGCAGGTTATTGGTGAGTAAGTGCTGCTTGATTACACCTTCCATCACTTTGCTGATGATTGAGAATAGACTGATGGGGCAGTAATTGGCCGGATTGGATTTGTCCTGCTTTTTGTGGACAGGACATACGTGGGCAGTTTTCCACATTGTCGGATAGATGCCAGTGTTGTAGCTGTACTGGAACAGCTTGGCTAGAGGCGCGGCTAGTTCTGGAGCACAAGTCTTCAGCACGACAGCCAGGATGTTGTCAGGGCCCATAGCCTTTGCTGTATCCAGTGCGCTCAGCCATTTCTTGATATCACGTGGAGTGAATCAAATTGGCTGTAGACTGGCTTCTGTGATGGTGGGGACCTCAGGAGTAGGCCGATATGGATCATCCACTCTGCACTTCTGGCTAAAGATGGTTGTAAACGCTTCAGCCTTGTCTTTTGCACTCACGTGCTGGGCTCCACCATCATTGAGGATGGGGATATTCATGGAGCCGCCACCTCCCGTTAGTTGTTTAATTGTCCACCACCATTCAGGACTGCAGAGCCTTGATCTGATCCGTTGATTGTGGGATCTCTTAGCCCTGTCTGTAGCATGCTGCTTCCGCTTTTTAAGCATGCATGTAGTCCAGTGTTGCAGCTTCCCCAGGTTGGCACCTCATTTTTAGCTACGCCTGGTGCTGCTCTAGGCATGCTGTTCTACACTCCTTATTAAACCAGGGTTGGTCCCCTGGCTTGCTGGTAATGGTAGAGTGAGGGATATGCCAGGCGGTTACAGATTGTGGTGGAATACAATTCTGCTGCTGCTGATGGCCCACAGCGCCTCATGGATGCCCAGTATTGAGCTGCTAGATCTGTTCTGAATCTATCCCATTTAGCACGGTGGTAGTGCCACACAACACGATGAAGGGTGT
Source organism: Squalus acanthias (assembly GCA_030390025.1). Taxonomy (NCBI): domain Eukaryota; kingdom Metazoa; phylum Chordata; class Chondrichthyes; order Squaliformes; family Squalidae; genus Squalus; species Squalus acanthias. Next base: position 91,626,048 of record CM059434.1, on the reverse strand, counting down.
CCTCAGTGTGAATGTCTGTGCGGTGGTCACAATACTGTCATGGACATTCATCTGCGATAGGTAAGGACGAGGTCAAGTAGATTTTTCCCTGGTGTTGGTCCTGTCGCAGACCCAGACTGGCAGCTATGTCCTTTAGGACTCGGCCAGCTTGGTCAGTAGTGTCCGGAGTCATTGTTGAGGGCCACTCCTTCCCGACTGTATACCACAGTGCCGCCACCTGGTGGGTCTGGACATACCCAAGGGATGGTGATGGAGGATTTTGGGACATTGGCTGAAAGGTATGATTCTGTCTATGTCAGGCTGTTGCTTGATTAGTCTGTCGGACAGCTCTCCCAATTTTGGCGCAAGTCCCCAGATGTTGGCGAGGAGGACTTTGCAGGGTCAACTGGGCTGGGAGTGCCGTTGCAGTGTCCGTAGCTGGTGCTGAGGTCAATGCCGGGTGGTCTGTCCAGTTTCATCTTATTATTGTGTTTCGTAGCGGTTTCTTACAACGGAGTGGCTTGCTAGGCCATTTCAGAGGGCAGTTAAGAGTCACATATGGGCCAAACCAGGTAAGGACGGCAAATTTCCTTCCCTAAAGGACATTACCACTATGAAAACCAGATGGGTTTTTACGACGATCGTTTCATGGTTACCATTACTGATACTAGCTTTTTATTCCAGATTTATTTAGTTAACTGAATTTAAATTCCCCAGCTGCCGTGGTGGGATTTGAACTCACGTCTCTGGATTATTAGCCCAGTGGCATTACCACTGTGCTACCGTTGGAGCTGCACTCACCCAGGCAAGTGGAGATTATTCCATCACACTCCTGACTTGTGCCTGGTAGATGGTAGAAAGGCTTTGGGGAGTCAGGCGGTGAGTCACTCACCGCAGAATATCCAACCTCTGACTTGCTCTTGTTGCCACAGTATTTATATGGCTGGTCCAGTTAAGTTTCTGGTCAATGGTGAACCCCAGGATGTTGATGGTGGGGCATTCGACAATTGTAATGCCGTTGAATGTCAAGGGTTAGACTCTCTCTTGTTGGTTATTATTATTTCGTATCGCGAAACTTATCATTTCTAGCAATCTAATCTCATAAGGGTCAAGATTTTTTCAGTAAAAAGGATACTTTGGGCTAGATCTTAAAGTGCATTCGCACTGGGAGCTGGCTGGGGATGGGGGCTGGTGGTAGGTTTTATAGCGCATGGGAAAACCGGAAATATGTTAAGTGCAGAAACCTACGACAAAAGGTCATCGACCTGAAACGTTAATTCTGTTTCTCTCTCCACAGATGCTGCCTGACCTCCTGAGTATTTCCAGCATTTTCTATTTTTATTTCAGATTTCCAGCATCTGCAGTATTTTGCTTTTGAAAATGTTAAGCGCGTCTGTCAATGGCTTTTTAACTCAGCCACCTCTTATTATTTTCCTTCCGGGTTTCCTGTTCAATCAACAGCAGCGGGGGTGATGTGGACTCACATGACGTGATCTCAACTCCAGTATTTAAAGGGACATTCCGAACATGCAAGTTGAAGGAGTTGGAGCTGGCTGTTAGAGAACTGGAACTGTTGCAATTGAGTCGAGACGGGCAAAGGCTGCTCCCCACTTCAAAGATGCCTCCCTGGATGTGCTGCTTGGAGCTGTGAGGAGTAGAAGAGAGATACTCTTCCCTAGTAACAAGAAGAAGAAGCCTGCTGCTGAGACACAGAAGGCGTGGTTGAAGGTTGACGAGGAGGTCAGCAACAGGAGCGTGGTGCCACAGTCCCTGGATTTAATGCAGAAAACGGTTCAATGACCGAAGCAGGGCAGGAAAGATGAGTACAGTGCCACATTCACCTACATCCTGCTGTACACATCACCTCACCCCTCATTCTGCCTTCTCGGGCCTACTCCATCACATCACTCCTTGCACCCACTTACCTTGCAGGTGCACCCATCCTTCTCTTTGTATCCACTTTCTCACATCCCCATCTATCCAGGCACCACGCCCACTCACCCTCACCCTTATGCAATGTCATGCCTCTCCCTCATAGTCACCTTCACCAAATGCACTCCATCCATTGGATGAACACATGCCATTACACTCACTCATAACGTCTCTTCTGTCCCTCTTTGCAGAAGAGAGCACAGAACACCAGGGAAAGGGAGAGAACCGGAGGGTGCCCCTCCACAGATCACGCAGCTGACAACTGCAGAGGAGGAGGCACTGGAGATCTGTGAAGTTACGGCTTTGCTGGCTGTCAGAGACGGGGATCTCCCAGCTACCTGGTGACATGATTAAATAAATGCCACCCACATGTCATTCGGCACTCAGTCATGTTGACTTGGTTTCAACAGCGAGTGAAACATAATCATCTTCATCATGATAACTTGCAACATTCTTATCTTGCCACAACTAATTCACGTCTTTTATCTCTCACGGGGCCTTCACATGCACAGCAGGAGTCGATGGATGTGGCAGACGACAAGTCCTCATAGGAGCTGAGTCCTTTTGAGGGTGTATCGTCATGCAGACCATGCACCAACAGATACTTACATTTTGGTGGGACCAGTAAGGCAGATAGTTGGGTTTTCACTTGGTGGCTCACACTTCACAAGTGAGCAAGAGCAGATAGTGGAGACAGGACAGCAGTGGGAGTCCGCATCAGAGGGTGCAGCCCTATCCAAGCTCTGCTCAGCTGGCCACAGATGCTGTACACTCTCCACTATTGCAGAGAGATTGGAGGAGTTCACCTCAAGCATGATGGGGTGATGTCACAGGCCATTGAGATGATGTCGTCATCTTCCATGGATAGAGTGGCCAGCACCATGAACCATCAAACGCTCCAATCACATGAGTCCATGCATGCCTGGAACACCACCGTGCAGACTCTGGATGACATGTTTGCCACCTTAAATAGGTTGACAGATGCCTTAGCCTTGGCCTTATAGGGCGAAAAGGGACATGGAAGTGGAGACTTCACTCAAAGCGCTTCTACTTCTCGCCCACAGCCCACCTCTCAGTCAGTAAACCACATGCTGCCTTGTCTCCCGATGGCCGAGTCTTCCCCTACACAGGTGCAGGTGGAGCAGTCTTTGACGGGGGCCTTCACAGGCTCCAACACCTAGAGGACGTCAGCCAAGAGCACCTCAGCAGTCAGAGCAGGGATCTGAGCAACCTGCCTCTACCTCTACTGAAGTCACACAGGTTGCACCATGTAGGAGTAGCAGGAAAAGGAAGAGTAAGGCTTTGTAGTTGCGCAAGGGTATGCACATGGGTGTCTGAGAAAATGTTGTTTTGATAAGTTTCTGTTCTTTATTTACATAACATAAATGTTATTCTTTTTCATCACTTTTCCGTCTTGTCCATTCTTGGGGGCTGGGTGGTAAGTGGCCTTCTAAATTGTTCGATGGTGAGGACATGAATTGATGGGGACTAATGGGGGATTGTTGAAGGGGTGGTTGGTTGATTGCAGTACTGCTTTGTGTCAGTGGCATTGGTGAGGGGGAGGAGCAGGAAGAGTGATGTTTGCATTTCCTTGTGACATGGGTCCACCGGTGCAGCCTAAGTGAACCTTGCATTAATAAGGGCATCCCAAGAAGCTTGGGGTGCATTGCCCTCATCACCCTCCTCCTCCTCCTTCTTCCTCTGCCTCTGAGCTGTTGCACAATGTTGTGCAGAGCACAGCAAACCACAACCATTCTAGAGACCCTGGTGCATACTGAAGGGCTTCATTGATCGGGTTTCTGACAGGTTATGAGCCAAGTTTGAAGTGGGTATCCCCTGTCGCCTAGGAGCCACCCTTAAGTCTGTTTCCAGGTTCGAAGAGATCAGGGAGCTTGGACTGCCGCAGGACAAAAGCATCATGGCAGCTGACTGGGAATCTTGCGCACACCTGTCGAAACATCTTTTAGTGATTGTACACCAACTGCACATTGATGGAGTGGAAGCCCTTGTGGTAGACAAATACTCCGGGTTGTTCTGGGGGTGCCCGGATTGCCCTGGCAAACAAGCCATCAGTCACAAGCCTTATGCATTTGTGGGCGGCCAACTAGGAGATCCTGGGTATGTCTGTGGCAGAGTCCTGGAAGGATCTGGAGGCAAAAAAGTTGAGGGCGCTGGTGACTTTGACAGCCACCAGTAACACGTGGTACACCAGGTACAGCAGGCAGCAGGTCTACTTCTAGGAAGCTGCAGATGTCTGCCACCACGTGACATCCTGAGACATTGATGCTCAGACATGTCAAGGAAACTCAGCCTCTGCATGTAGACCCTGTTTCGTGGGTATTGCCTCCTGCGAGTAGCACCTCCCTGCTGCTGCCTTCGCCTGTGGATCTACAGATCTGTGAGCAGCAGACTGCTGCGGGTGCTGGTGCTGGTGCTGTTGCTGGTCATCTTGGTCTTCATCTGAGGTCCAATCTAAGGCAGCAGAAGAAGCACCCATCCTGATGTGATCTAGCAAATCTCCAAAGTGTAGAAAGTAACTCCTCAGCAAAAGTACTGTAAACATACCACTCGCAGGTAAGTAAGCAGCTGTGAGTACTGAGTATTTATTGCCATATTTTTCTGAGATTGATTTCAGCCCCCTCAATTGCAGCTGTGTACTCACCTAGCTTTCACTGGTAAGTTTCAGGAAACTCGTGGACCCGACATTAAAGTCAAAATTGAGCGATTTAGCATGTGGTAATTGGCAACCCGTCTCTCCCAAGGGTATTGCGTGCACACTGCCTAACGTGCTCGAGTTAAATGCGGAAGTCGACGGGTTGGAACCGACTTCCTGACGCGCTGAGGTTTTAACCCCGCACCCAAACCCACGCGCTCTTCCAGGTTAAAATTAAGTCCTTAGTTTTCAAACAGCATGAAATAGAAGGATTCAGTGTAGTTTGTTTTTAAGCCTTACACTGAAGGTGCCTCTTCGTCAGGGTCACTAAACTTGTGCAAGTAACTTTGACTGAAAACCAGCAGTATTATTTTAATGAATGCATTGTATGTGTAAAGGGATTAACATTTGAAACAAATTTGCCAGGTCTTAAAAAATGAAATTGTTAATACCATCCATTTCTTTCTCTCTCTTTTATTAACTCTCTTTGTCCTGCTGAATAAATCATGATTGTATAATTGATGCAGTACAAGTAACCAAAATTTTAACTGTTAATATGGTTGGATTTTTTATATTCATTCATGGGATGTGGGCGTCGTTGGCAAGGCCAGCATTTATTGCCCATCCGTAAACTACTAATGATATATTTCCTCCATTTGTTGCCTCCAGGTACTACAGTGCTACCATATTGCAGATGTCGGGCGTCCAAGATGACAAATTAGCAATCTGGTTGGCAGCAGTCACAGCATTAACAAACTGCATTTTTACACTGGTTGGAGTTTGGCTGGTTGAGAAGGTAGGACGCAGAAAGCTCACCCTGGCCAGTCTTGCAGGTCGGTAAACTTAATTCCTCAATCTATACATATTCATGATAACAATAGCAACAAAAACCCAGCTGTTGTTGCCCATAGAAGTAATGCAAATGAGGGAAAGACGAGGCTACCCTTCAAAAAAATCTGATGTTTGTGATGTCAACTCTTTTAGCAATTACTGCAAGTGCTCATCACTAAACAAACAGCCTTATTTCTAAGCATTTATTTCCTTAATAATGTTGTTGTGAGGACTCTTTAGAGATCTAAATGTTTTTGAAGTTTATTTTAATTAGATATCCTATTATCCACAATTTGGCTTCTAAACGGCAATGTGGGTGTGCTGTTCTAACTACGCATGCTGATGGGACAGAGCAGATGGAGTTTTACTCTATTCTGATGATGCTGGTGACCCAAGAAACCACGATGAAAGAAGTGTTCGATTTTGCACCAGTTGCATTTCTGAGCTTGATAGTACAATAGTTCAATAAAAATATATTTTTTTAAAGACTTGGAGGTAACATATATGGAGCTAACACCTTACTATATAATGGTCTTGTATCTAGTGTGTATCTGTAGCAGCAAACCTTTCAAAGATATCGCACCTCAGTGCTGCATATGGGTTGGGCAAAAAATCATGTTTGGTAACAACATAACTGATTATTTGAGCCATTTAAATATCTATTTGACTAAATGTGAATGAATTGGAAGCAGCAAGAAATATTGGCGAGCAGCTAATGGCCCAAAAATTAGTGCCGCTACGCGAGAGTACGCACTGCGTACTCTCGCGTATTCTGTCTCCAATTGCCGGTTTTCTGCATGCACTGCGCATGCGCTGAAAACCGGCACTTGGTGAATGGAAAAGGGGGCGGGTCCTAGGTGAACCGCGTGCGCGCTACAGGCTGCGCGCACGCAGTGCACTTAGTGGTTTCAACGCGCAGGTAAGTACGGAAGATTCTACACATAAAAAAAGGAGGAGTAAGACCTACTTTTAACAAGGTAAGTAGTGAATTAAGTATTATTTTGAATTTTTTTTAACAGGTATATCTTTTTTAGAGACTTTAAAGACAGGTAAGTTTATTTTTATAACTTTTTAAAAGATTTTAAATTTTTTCAAAAATTTAATTTTTTATTTAAAATGGTTAATTTATTTAACTATACTTATTTTATTAATGTGATGGTTTTTTTTAAATTTAATTGTGGTTTAGCGGTTCTTTTGGGGGGCTATAGTATTCATAGCTTTCACAGCACTTATGTGAAAGTTATGAATGGAAGATGGTGTGCTGCCATTGGCTCTAACTGAGTCACGTGATCCCACAGCTCGCACGAATTAACTACGCCAGTGGGATACGTAAGCCCAGCACAGCAGCTGTCCAGAACATCAAGTTCGTGCGAGCTGGAACTGAAAAAGCCAACGCGCAGTGAGAGATCACGGGGAGGCCTTACCTTCGCACGAAGGCTTCCTCACGAATTTTTGGGCCAATAGCAATCAGAAAACCAAGCATTGAAATTGCTCAACTGTTTTCTTAAACAATTGTTGGGCGCACTACTGCCTATTGCACATTGGATGTTCTGGTGGTGCTCAGCATGCCACAATTCCAACGTCCAATCAGACAGAGGTTGGTGACATAATTTAATCTTCGATGCTTTTGAAAAGTAAATATTGGTATTGTTGGTAACAAAAAGTAAAAATCTGCACATACTGGAAATCTGAAACAAAAATAGTAAATGCTGGACACACTTAGCAGGTCAAGCAGCATCTGAGGAGAAAACAGAGGTTAATGATTCAGGTCTTGGGGTCCATTCAGTGATTCCAGCATTTTCTGTTTGGTATTGTTAGTGTTGTGTTCTGGAGAGGGCAAGCTCTAACACCTATGAAAAATGATGAATCAGAGAAGAGGTTATTTCCCCATGTGTTCTTTCCACCAGCTATTCTGGGTAGCTTGCTAGCATTGCTTATAGGTTTCATGTAAAGATAGAAGCAGTGCATCTGTAGTTTTCTGAACTGTTTACCTCTTCATCTTGAACATTCTCTTGATGGTTTCTGTCAATTTTTACAGGAACAGCATTGAGCCTTGTGATTCTAGCAACTGGATTTTTGTTATCAGCCTTGGCCTCACCACCTATAACTCTCCACCCCAGAGACCCTTCAGGCCATAACATCAGCTGTGTTCAATACAAGTGAGTGTTTTTTTTTTAATACGTTTAAAAATGCAAATTTTCTTTAAATTGCATACCAGACTCCATTTTTGTCAAGGTGCTACCTGTCACATATGTACAACACAAACTACAGTTAACTTTTGACCCTTCTATTGAATGCAACAAATTTGTTAATTAACACTGACATCAGTTTAATTCTGTGAACTGGTGTGAACCTGCTTCTTGGATGGAATGATGGAAATTGATAAAACTGAGCTGAGACTGTGGACATGATAGGACTGGAATAACAATTGTGTCAAAGGGCACTCCTGCTATTCAAAAAGTTATTAAGATTGCGAGAAGCTACCACAATATAGATAATAAGATTAGCGATAAGCTAATTTCTACTGAAAAGTGGTCCTAGGATTACAAAGCAGCAAAAAAAAATTACAGTTTGGGAGTAAACAGTTAAATTTGTTCTATGGTTTTCAGAGGTGCCCAGCCCAGAGTGAGACTGAGAGTCATTAGGGAATGGGAGAACATCACCAGACAAAATGTGAAATTTTGAAAGGACAGTGTCCAAGAGTGATGTTTTCCAGATAGGGGGAGGATCTTTCCAACTTGCATGTTGATATTGAATTCCATTTAACCAATGAAACTGACTACCTATGGCAAGTGATTACTATTTTAATAAAAGACTCCATTGCTTGAGATGGCTGAGCATGTTGAAACACCAGCACATCATCGTATAATGCACCTTGATAGCTTCATTTTCTCACATGGGTCTTCTGGTCCCAACCTTACTGCATGCAACTGCTAGACTTCAAACAACTGATTTTAAATCTCAATCACAAGCAGGTCATGAACCATTTGCACTTTGTATCCTTTACCAAGATTCAGCTGTTTACCTTAGTGAAGCAGTTTATTCAAGCCAAAGTTGCTTTCTTTGAAATCAAATCTGCTCCACTTCCAGGGTTAGTGGTTGAGGCAGAAACTGTCAACATTCAAGATTAGATTGGATTCGGTGGATGAAGGAAAAGAGGTTGAAGGGATTTGTGAACAAGGTGGGCAAATGTGATTAAAAACTATTTACTCGCATGGAGGTTAAATGCTCACACAGACTGGTTGGAATCTTTGCCGCAACACTCTTGCAATTGTAATGCATGTAAGGGTTGCAAACTCTGGTTGGAGGCATTCCTGGAAGTTTGATCATGTGATGTTCTTTGCTCATGATTTTGTGCCAGCAGCTGTTGTGCGAGAAGTTCTGAGAACCAGGAGGCCACCCGTGAGCAGGTGAAGAGGAGAAACATAGGGCGGGGGATCAATTTGCAGGGGGTAACCAGAGGTGGGAGGAACTTTGATTCCACCAATAACTAATAGTAACTCACTGAAATTGCACTGATAACTAATAGTAATACTGGTAACACTCCGATTTCCCTCATGACCAACAGTCATACACTGATAGGTCTGTATTTTGCAGTGAAAGTAACGGTGAGTTAAACGTGAGTTTTTCTAGACCCCATCTCTCTTCCTATCTCCATGGACTCTGGCTTGGACTTGAGTTCTGTGTGAAGGTGACAACTCTGAACTGGGGGCCTGAGTCAGAGCGGATCTGTACTTGAACTTCACATGTCAAAGCAAGTAACATTCGCGCCACACAAGTGCCAGGCAATGACTATCTCCGACAAGAAAGTGTCTAACCACCTCCCCATGACATTCAACAGAATTACCGTCGCTGAATCCTTCACCATCAACATCCTGGGAGTCACCATTGACCAGAAACTTAACTGGACCAGTCACATAAATACTGTGGCTACAAGAGCAGGTCAGAGGCTGGGTATTCTGTGGCGAGTCACTCACCACCTTACTCCCCAAAGACTTTCCACCAGGCACAAGTCAGGAGTGTGATAGAATACTCTCCACTTGTCTGGATGAGTGCAGCTCCAACAACACTCAAGAAGCTCAACACCATCCAGGACAAAGCAGCCCGCTTGATTGGTACCCCATCCACCACCTTAAATATTCTTTCCCTCCATCACCCGAGCTCCATGGCTGCAGTGTGTACTATCTAGGGCAACACGGTGGCATGGTGGTTAGCACTGGTGCCTCACAGCGCCAGAGACCCGGGTTCGAATCTGACCTCGGGTGACTGTCTGTGTGGAGTTTGCACATTCTCCCCGTGTCTGCGTGGGTTTCCTCCGGGTGCTCCGGTTTCCTCCCACAGTCCAAAAATGTGTGGGTTAGGTTGATTTGGCTATGATAAATTGACCCTTAGTGTTAGGGGGGATTAAATATGTGGGGTTATGGGGATAGGATGGGATATGTTAGGGGGAATTAAATACGTGGGGTTACGGGGGTAGGGTGGGATATGTGTACTGTGGGGATTAAAGCAGGGACAGGGTACTGGATTTGGATGATCAGCCATGATCGTATTGAATGGCGGAGCAGGCTCGACGGGCCGAATGGCCTACTCCTGCTCCTAGATTCTATGTTTCTATGTTTCTATCTACAAGATGCACTACAGCAACTTGCCAAGGCTTCTTCGACAGCACCTCCTAAACCCACGACCTCTACCGCCTAGAAGGACAAGGGCAGCAGGCACAATTAAATACCGCCACCTCCAAGTCACACACCATCCTGACTTGGAAATATATCGCCGTTCCTTCATCGTCGCTGGGTCAAAATCGTTGAACCTCCTACCTAACAGCACACGGACTGCAGCGGTTCAAGAAGGTGACTCACCACCCACCACCTTCTGAAGGGCAATTTGGGATGGCAATAAATGCTGGCCTTACCAGCGACCCCGACATCCCATGAATGAATTTTTTTTTTAAAAACCCGTCCTGAACCAAACCGAGAGATTGCACTAAGGGCAGTGGGCTCGGTGTTTGGGGTACTTCTCACAGGGCAAATCATCCTACACTCAGCCCGGCACGAATAAGATAGGAATTACAGGACAGGAGGAGGCCATTAGGCCCCCATTGCCCGTGCTAGTGCTCTCTCCTGTAACCCCAATCCCCCCCCCCCCCCCACAGATCCTTTTATATTCCTCCTTTTAAACATTTATCCCATTCCCTTTTAAATGATGGTCTAGTTTGCCTCAATATCCACTTGTGGTAAAGCATCCTATAGTTTTAATAGCCCTAAGTTCAAGAACCACCCTTGGTTCTTCCAGTGGGAATGCTCAGTCTCAGATTTACCCACAGTAAGGTCCTGGGTTTCACGCGCCCATTTACTGGCTGTTCCTCTCTTGACTCTGCTCCCACTCACCATGTTGTTGCTGCTGCTGCTCGGCTCTGCAGAAAATATTGATCCCCCACGTCCAACCCATTCCCCAATCTCCCTCTGTTCCCCGAGCCCCTGTTTCACAGTCTCCCTCTCTTCCTGACATTCCCCAGTCATCCCGATTCCCGAACCCCTGCCCGATTCCCAACTCCAGATGCCCCCTTGACTCCCGAATCTACCCTGAGTCCTAACCCTCGATTGTTCCCGACAACGGAGGCAGAAATTAAATTGCAAAGATCTTCCGGGCTGCACCACCCCAAGCCCGAGAGCGTTGGCAAACCTAGATCCATGTTATTCCAAATGTGCTTGAGGCATTCACAGATGAGCCCTTTTCATTCAACTCCCAAGATTCACATGGGCCAAGATGCTGAATCCTTGGGCAAGGGAGAAGCAATAGCAACAAACATGCAAAACCCAGGGGCCAGAGTTCACAATGTACTGCCGGGTACCAGGAAGATCCTACTCCTATTGCAAGAAGCTTCTTTGGGATTATTTTGAGATGCAGCCTGCTGCAACAACAAACTAAGGGACACATCAGCTATATAAAAGATTAATGACCCTTTTAACACTTTTATCTATCATGCTATAATCTGCTGGAGGAGGGAATTGACCGTTGCATCAGGACATTGGAAATGTCCATCTTAGTAAGAAGGCTGAAATTGCCCAGATGCCCACTGACGTGGCTAGGTTGTATAATGGTTTGGGCTGGGATGGTTGGAGGATCAGATTGACTAAAAAATCAATCCATGCAGCACACTTGGCACACCAGCAAACTACCTTGACATAGCTCTGGGATGTTGCAAGACTTAAGTTCTAGGATTGATTCCCTTGGTGATTATGGGGCCTGGATCTAGTTCTGTGGCTAAGGTAGTAGTTCTGGATCTTCTAAAACCTCAGTTGCCAGAACTTGTAATCTGTGAATAGAACAAAGTTGTGTAAGCGTAGCGCAAAGAAAAGCTAAATTATTGAAAATGTGTTGTAATCACACTTTTACTGTTGCACATATTGTTCCTCTCGTGAACATAGTTATAGCACTGCACAAATATATTTTTCTTGCTGTATTTCCTATTTGTTTACAGTTGCTATCTCAGGTTGTAGTGGAGGTAACTACACTGATGTGCTTTTTTCATTTTAAAGTGCAAGAAACTATGATGAGGTTACAGTTCCACAATGCACATGTGAAGACTGCGGGGGGGGGGGGGGGGGAGATTCGGTTGCTTAGCGCCTCCTGGGAGACGCTAACGAGGCGCTAGGAAGTTAGCGCCCGAGCGCAGTGGTTTTAGCGCCACTCGCGAAATTGACCAGACATTTTGTGGCGGCACTAAATACTACCGCCACGATCTCTTACGCCCGCAAATCGTGACGTCAGTCGAGTGTGCAACGCCCCGGTAGAGCCCCGACCAGATATTGAGTCGCGCCCCCTGCCTTTCCGCCTGCCGCTAGCAACGACAGGTAGAGGGGAATGTTTTGCAGTCGGGAAGGGGCAGGGGGAGCGCTATTTAAAGGCGGCTGCTTCCTGTCTTTTCTTGTCGGTGAAATTTTTGCACCATGCCTGCTGAGAGGGAGAGACACGTCTGGAGAGATTCAACGCTGTGTGAAGGAGTTTTGGGTCCTGAGCAACACTTTGCAGGTTAATTTTGATTTCACCTTCATTCTAGCGATTTAGAAGAGACATGGGGGGCTGCATTGAATCGGGGCATCATCCTGCACCTGCAGAATCAGAAGCAGCAGAGACTCAGAGAGAGAGACTGGCAAACATGGCCAGAGGGAGGAGGGCCAACAGGCCTCTGCACAGGAGACCTTGCCCTCCGAGGGTATTCAGGGAGCAATTCTCATACCTTCATTTGTCTGAGGAGAGTATTTGCCTAGGCTGTGCTTCAGCAAGGAGGTGGTCACTGAGCTCTGCCACCTGCTGCAACCAGATCTGGAGCCTCAACTCAGGACCAGAACGTCTCTGTCGGTGGCAGTGAAGGTGACAGTGGCTCTGAATTTTTATGCTAGCGGCTCCTTTCAAGCTTCTACTGTGGACATCGCCAATATCTCCCAGTTCGCTGTCCATTGCTGTATCCGGGAGGTGACAAATGCCCTGTATAAAAGGAGACGCCAGTACATCTCTTTCCCCATGACCCGGGCCAACAGCATGAACGCGCATGTGGCTTTGCTAGGATAGCGGCCTTCCCCATGGTGCAGGGCGCCATTGACTGCACACATGTGGCATTGCGGGCACCGCATGAAAATGCAGAGGTGTTCCGAAACCGCAAGGGCTACCACTCTTTAAATGTGCAGTTGGTCTGTGACCACGCACAGCTCATACTCGCCGTCAATGCCCACTATCCTGGCAGCAGCCACGATGCTTTCATCCTGCGCCAGACCTTTTCCAGGCACCGCATCAGCCAAGTGGATGGCTCCTCGGGGACAAGGGTTATCCACTCTGCACCTGGCTGATGACACCGCTCCGTAACCCCAACACCCCTGCCGAGCTGCGGTATAATATAGCGTCACCAAGAACATAATTGAGCAGACGATCGGCATGCTGAAGCAACGGTTCCGCTGTCTGGACCACTCAGGAGGAGCCCTGCAGTACTTTCCTGAGCGAGTCTCCCTGTTCATAGTTGTGTGCTGCATGCTTCACAACCTCGCAATCCTGAGGACCCAGCCAATGCCACCAGGGATTGGTGCACCACCTGAGGAGGAGGACGAGGACAAGGATAAGGACAGTGTTGCCAGTGCAAGGGCCGTCCATGAACGGCTTATAAGCCGCTTCTCGGCCCCTACTGAGAAGATGGCTTCTGGCATACAAAACAACATCATGGAAAGCAACCCGCACCCCTTATTGCCGGCCAATACTGGAATGATTCAAAAGACCAAAAATGTAAATTTTGATTACAAAAACTTTTTTATTTAACAAACTCTGTGTGTGTCATTTATTCAGGACAATTAGAAACCAACACAACAAATCATGAACTAACAGAACTCATTCTCACAAGATGGAGATAAACGGCAAAACAGTAAACAAATGTAATCACACGAACCTCGACCTTTACCACAAACATTCCCACCATTTATTTAGACCTCCTACTGTTTGCCCTTCGAGGGTGATCTCCATCCCTGCGCACTTCCCCCCCTTCCCACCCTACTGCTCCTCTGTAATGGGGTCCCAGTGGCTGCAGCAAGGCTGGTGGAAGGCTGCTGAATGTCAGATCCAAAGACTGCAGATGCCCTTGAAGGACGCCCTCGACCAGCTCTGGGCCTGGAGGGCCCGGCTGCAGACTGCACCAACTCTGCATGGGTGGCAGCAGTCTGGGCTGACTATGTTGCAGGCCGTGGCAAGTGCAATGGGGAAGTGCCAGTGGTGGGAGCAGGAATGCTGTCATCCTGAGAGAGGACAGCACCTTCCTGCTCAACCGACACACTGGCACTCCCACGGGGCAGTACCTCAGCATCCGGAGCAATCTGCTCGAGCACAGATTGCTGGCCTGCTGCAGTACTGTGAGATCCCCGAGGGACTGTGGGCGACCCAGCGAGGATGGCAGCAGTCAGTGCTTGCGTGACATCAATCTGAGACTGCATGAGAGCAGTCTGAGACTGGATGGCACCAGCCAATGACTGAATTGCAGCACTAAGTCGTTGCGTTGCATCAGCCTGTGCTGCAGCAGACTGCTCCACACTCCTAGCCAGTCCATCCATGCTTTCGGGCACCCTTGCCATTGCACCCATGAGCTCAGTGTGCATGCTCAAGGCCTGGCTATTCATAGCCGTGATGGCGCGGTCCTCATCTGAGTCCTGTGCAGCAGGACTCGCTTGCCTACTCCCCCTCCGGGGAGCTGGTCCCCAAGCTTCCCTACCCCCATGGCGTTGCTGCAGCCTGCTGGGTCCAGGAGCTTCGCCCTCATCAGACCCTACCCCCCTGCTCCCCTCCAGTGAAGGCATGGTCCCAGTGTCGGAATGTGCTCCCTCGGGAGACGCAGGCGGTGAGGCTCCAGCTTCCTCTTCCTCCTCGCCTGGGCTGTCGCTGCCACTGGTAGGTTGAGGGACAGGCTGGTCAGCTGGTGGTTCACTATGTGAAAGCAGGGAGGTACAAGAGTGGCTTTAGCGTCAGGACAGGGGGGCAGTAAGGGAGCAAGGACTGGAGACAGTTAGTCAGTTGGATTGAAAGTGTAAAAGGCTGGTGTTGTGAGGGGCAAGTGGAATGAGAGGAGAAAAAGCTGATGAACATACCATTGCTGTCCCCAAGGGGGTCGACCTCTCCGGCGGCCACGGCACCTATGACCTGGCTGGCAACGATCCTGTGCACTTGCTCCTCCAAATCAGTGAGGGTGTGTAGGTCAGCCGGTCCTCCTTCCATGCGTTGCTGCTCCGGCCTGCAAGAAAAAGGACGGCGTCTGAGTGAATGTGCAGCCATGTGCTTGCCTGATGTGCCTCCCATAGTTGAATAGCCCTTAATGTATGCAGCCATGTGCTTGCTTGATGTGCCTCCCATAGTTGAATAGCTCTTAATGTATGCAAGGTGTGGAATGTGCGTGATGGCCATAGGTCTTGGATGAGTGTTGGGCATTTGGGGTTTTTAAACCCTCTGGGCACAGAGTGAAATTGAGATGGAGGGATGTAGAGGTATTGAAAAGCAGCCACTCACCCTGATCACCCGAGTGAGGTCGTTGAACTTCTTCCAACATTGGGTGTGGGTCCTCGGCACCAGGCTCCTGGAGGAGACGTGCTGAGCCACCTCCCTCCAGACTCTTCTGTATTGCCGGGGCACTGGCCTCCTGCCACTCTGTGGGTAGAGCACTGCCCGTCGCCGCTCGACAGCGCCAACCAGAGCCACCAAGGCCTGGTCGCTGAAGCGCTGAGCTCTTTCCCTGGGCCTATCCATTAGTGGTTCCAGAACAATTGCTTTATAGGTCTCTCCAGGCCGAGATTCAAGGCTGCAATGAGCAGGGTGTGGCTGGCCAGCAAGATGGACCCTCCCCTTTAAGAACTGGCCGGCGCTAGTCTGTCTGTGTACCATTGCTAACTGACATCACCTGAGCTTCAGTAGCGCTCTGAGGTAGCGCCTCGCTCCTCGACATTAGCGCCTTAAAAGAGGTATGTAGCGCCTGATTTAGTGCTCAAATCACCTCCTGGGGCGATAGAGGCAAATTTTGCAGTCGGAGGTGATAATTAGCGCCGGGCGCTGAACTTTGCACCCGGCCGATAATAGCGCCCCAAACGGGGCGATACTGAATTTCTCCCCCTTGCATTTTAAAACAATTGTCATTTCACACGTATAACCTCTTTGTCTTCTGTTCACCACCCTCTCTCCCCCTCCCCCCCCAAAAAAAACAAGGGCAAACCTTCAAGCACAAAACCTAGTTGTAGGATTGGGTGTAAATGGTTCAATTTGAATCTCTGTAATTTAGGATTTTTTTTTAAATAGCTTAAGTAAATGGAATTTTATTAAGGTCACAGGCATTCGCTATTTGCAACCATTCCATCATCCTGCAAGGGAAGGAGTAGATACATACCGGCCTAAGAGATGAGTACATCTAAGGGATAAAATTATGTCCCTTGTTGATTGCAGTGCATTTACACTACAGGTTTAGCATTGGCACAAAAGGGTTTCTGACGTGCTAACACTAAATTTATGTGGTGTAAATCTGGAGTCGGGGCCTAACCTGACTCCTCTAGGGCATCTCATTCTACTTTGCTCTGGATTCAAGTTGGCCCCTAACTGCGGATTTAGGCTGCTTTTACACTATAATTCTAGCCAGTTCACTTTGATGCTACAGTTATAGTGTAAGTCTAATAGATCACTAGTGATAGTAGTGACTGTAAACCCCAAGTGAAAGGAGTGACCATACGCTGATTCCTAATGCATACACTCAAAAATGATGAATGCATACTTCAAAATGGAAATAATAGGAACATACGAATATATGGGACCAGAAAAGTCCACTTCTGTCCTTCTAGCTGGTACCAAATCAAATATGAGCCTAAGCTTAATGAGCCCAAGATTAGCCATGATCTTATTGAATGGCAGAGCAGGCTCGAGGGACCAAGTGGCCTATTCCTGCTTCTATTTCTTATGTAAAATATGAATTTAATAAGTGAGTCAGAAAGAAACTATAAAATTACTTATTTACTAAATCAAGATGTGTGACAACTGTAAAACAACATTAAGAACATTTATTTTACACTCAGTGACTTCTTTCTGATGATGTGTAAAATAAATGTTAAGCATATTTTTTAAAAAGGTCTATCTTTTGTACTTGTGCATGTTTACTTTGATGCAAATCAAAATTGTAATGGCTTTTATTTGTTATTTCCAGATTTTGCGACAATTGTATGTTGGACCCAAACTGTGGCTTCTGTTTTAAAATGCAAAATCCCAACATTACCGAGTCGTCCTGTGTTCCTGTGAGCAACAGATCTGAGGCAACGGCTGCCTGGGGCAGGTATAAAACTCAAGCATTTTCAATGTGTAACCTCAGTATTTGCTGAGTAATATTGGGTGGGGAGGATTGCATACCCCTTGTGGAGCCCCTCCTGATTTTCACACGATTAAAACTAAATGGAAAGAAAATTGGAGAGGCATATGAACCTCCCAAACCAGTTTTCTTCTACACCCTGTACAGGTGGTACAGATGACCTCAGTTTGAGTTTCTGAATCCTTCATTTACACACTAATAGTATAGTCTCTTGGTCTGTGTCGGTAGAGCCCCAGGATTTTCAGCCTTGTGCTAGTTAGTTTAAACCTGAAACCAAACGAGCAAACTGCTTAACACTATTAACCCCTCTAGAGGCTTTTAGTGGTAGATGTGTGGAAGATGTATCCTTTTAAAAGAATGGACAAAGTCCTATCTGGTTGATTTATCTAACTCATTCAGCAACTACCTCACAGCTAAGGAACACACTCAACTACAAGTTAGTTATATCTTTAAAACAATCCAGCAGCTTTTGTGGACATTTTTTCTGTTCCTAAACCCCAAAATTACTAAATTTATGGAATTCACTTTCACAATTTGCTATGATTGAACTTAAGCTCTCAGCTGCTGGGTTGCTAGTCCAGTACCAAAGGCATGACGCTGTTGTATTGTGAAATGCTCAGTTTTATGTTTACCAAATGCACAAGTTCAGAAAATTAAGGCCGTTATTTGTATCCTATGGTAAGAGGATCCTGGGCAGCTCAATGACTTGGCAACAGGTAGCTAAATGGGTGGTGGAATGCTCCTCACTGTACCATCATTTGGATGGTAGGAATCACAGGGGTTCTTGAAAGATGTTCCTTTCAGGGTCTACTTCTTTCTTGGCATTCCTTCCAGAAATAGACCTGTTTAATTTAGTTAATCCAGAAGACGATGGGCTGGATTTTACCAGCCCTGAGGAGGTGGGTTTGGAGGCGGGACTGCTGGGAAAATGGGAAAAATTGCTTCCGAACCATCTTCCCGGGACCCGTCTCCTAGCGGCAGGAATGGGATTAGAGCCAATTAACTGCCAGTTAACAGGCAGTTAAGAGGCTTTTCACCATTTTCCGCCCGCTGATGTGGCCTTCCCGACGGCGGGAAACCCCGCCAGGGTCAGCGAGGCGAACTGTGGGCCTGCTGCAGTGTAAGTGTGCAAATGACAGCTGCAGAGGTAGTGTGATGGGCGTAATGGTGCACAGGTAAGTATGACAGGTGAGAGAATGTAGTGAGAAATATTTTTATTCTGTTTATATGTATCTGCAGGTGACAAGATTTGATGTTTCTGTGAAGCCTCATCTGATCGGGAGAATTGACAGATGGCTTCTGCAATCTCACATGCAGCTGCCATCTGTTTTCTCCTAAGGAGAGAGTCATTGGTGAGCCTGGGTGCAAGGGCTTACCATTGGACAGTGATTGTCAGTGTTTGACAGCACCTCAATGCTGTCAAACACTGACAATTCATCTGTCAAAAAATTATGGGGCCTGTCCCTTTAACAAAACCGGCAGATGAAGCATCATGCACTGACGTCATCTGACACCGGCTTTCCCTTAATTGGCCGGCAAGCCCGCAGGACGGGCTTAACAAGGCCAATCAAGGGAAAATAGCATTTGTTCGTCAGACGTCGCTGGGGGCGGAACCGGAAACCAGCAGTCCTGCCCCCAATGCACCTCCTCTGGTAAGATCGCGGCCCATGTGTCTGGCAGACAGAAAGGTTATGACAGTCGGTTTTGGAGCTCCAACCCTTTTGGTTACTACAATGACACGGCTCCTGTAGTGTATGAAGGATACATAAAGATGTAACTAAATATTTTATTTAAAGGTGAAATTGCAAGTATTGTTGAGGCTGCCGCGAAACACGAATTAAGGCTGAATCCATGTGTGTTAAACAAGAGACTTTTTAATCACTGCATGGCACAAAATGGCTGAAAGCAAAAGCTCCCAGAATTCTCTGGGCAAACCCTGAGGCCCCGCCCACTCCTGCCTTAAAGGTAAGGTGCCTTAAAGGGAAGGTGCTGGATATTTGTCCACGGACGGAAGAGTGGATAATGCCCGTTTAGGTGGCGATCCGCCACACGGCTCCCCCCAGAATCCGCTTAGGAGGTGTGGACGAGACGGTGCGGCGGTCTGATGGGCCGGCCGGAGCGGCTCTTGTAGGACGCCGGTGGACGTGGAACGGCCGGGCGTGGAGCAGCCGGGTGAACCGGCTTGAGGGCAGGTTGGCCGCGTGGAGGTGGACGAGCTACAGGGACCTGCTCACCGGGCTCCGAGTGTGCTGGCTTGAGTCGGTCAACCGACCCTTTTTCGGTCCTGTCGCCCACTTGCAGGGTGAAAAGTTTGTCCCCAGCCTGTAGTACCTTGTAGGGCCCGTCGTACGGGGGTTGAAGGGGTCCGCGGTGGGCGTCGTGCCGGACGAAAACAAACCGTGCCTGGTGCAGGCTTAGTGGGACGTGTGAGGTGGATTCGCCGTGTCGGGCAATGGGCACCGCCGAACTGCAGTGCCGGTGAGGCGAAGTCGTGGCGTTGCTGGTCGGCTGACCAGGGTGTCGTGGCGGTGGGCAGGAACTCGCCGGGTACGCGCAGCAGCTGACCGTACACGAGCTCTGCTGCCGATGCGTGGAGGTCTTCTTTAACCGCGGTGCGCAGGGCGAGGAGGACCCACGGAAGTCGGTCGGTCCAGGCGCCGTCTTGGAGGCTGGCTCGAAGAGATGCCTTCAAGGATCTGTGAAACCGCTCACACAGTCCGTTGGCTTGGGGGTGGTACGCTGTGGTGCGGTGAATGGTCACCCCGAGATTGCGTGCGACGGCGGTCCAGAGTTCGGAGGTAAATTGCGGACCTCTGTCCGACGTCATGTCGGAGGGGACGCCGAACCGTGCGACCCAGGTGCTGACGAAGGCTCTGGCGATGTCGGCGGTGGTGGTAGAGGTCAGTGGAATTGCCTCGGGCCAGCGTGTGGTGCGGTCAACGATGGTCAGCAAGTGCGTGTGGCCTTGCGACGGCGGCAGGTGCCCGACGATGTCCACATGGATGTGGTCGAATCTCCGCGAGGGGACGGTAAACTCCTCGAGGGGTGCTTTCGTGTGTTGCTGTACCTTGGCCCGTTGGCAGGCTAGGCAGGAGTTGGCCCAAGTACGCACATCCTTGCGAAGGCCGCGCCAGACGAAGCGGTTGGCTACCAATTTGATGGATGCGCGGGCGCCGGGGTGGGAGAGGTTGTGGAGAATGTCGACTACCCGGCGGCGCCAGGACACTGGGACGACGGGCCGAGGTTGACATAGGGTTCTGTCGCACTTGACCGTGACTGCGGTCGGGCCACAGGCGACGTCGACCAGGCGTAGCCCTGGTAGGTTGGTGGGTGCGGAGAGCAGATCAGTGTCGGTGATCTGGTCTGCTGCGAGTTGAGCGTAGTCGACTGCTAGGTGTGCGGCGTGGATGGCGGGGCGGGAGAGGCAGTCGGCTACCAGATTGTCTCGGCCGGAGACGTGTTGGATGTCCGTGGTGAACTCGGACACTGCCGCGAGCTGGCGCTGCTGCCTGGCGGACCAGGGGTCGGTTGTCTTTGCCATTGCGAATGTCAGGGGCTTGTGGTCGACAAACGCAGTGAAGGGGTGGCCCTCAAGCAAAAACCGGAAATGGCGGACCGCCAGGAACAGCGCGAGGAGCTCGCGGTCGAAGGTGCTGTACTTGACCTCCGGGGGGCGTAGTTGGCGGCTGAAGAAGGCAAGTGGTTGCCAGGCGCCGTCGACCCACTGCTCATACATGGCGCCGACCGCGTGGTCGGAGGCGCCCATGGTGAGCGCTACCCTGGCATTGGGCCGTGGGTGCGCGAACAGGGTGGCGTTGGCGAGCGCGGTCTTGGTGGAATCGAAGGCGGCGGACGCGTCTGCCGTCCATTCGACCGCCATCTTGCCGCTCCTGCTCCGGAGGGCTTCATACAGGGGCCTCATGAGGGACGCCGCTTTGGGGATGAAGCGCTTATAGAAATTCACCATCCCGAGGAACTCCTGGAGGCCTTTGATGGTGGTGGGGCGGGGAAATTGTTGGACGGCCTGCACCTTGGTGGGCAGGGGAATGGCCCCAGCATGGGTGATGTGGTGGCCGAGGAAGTCGATCTTGTCCAGGCCGAACTGGCATTTGGCTGGGCTGAGGATGAGCCCGTGGTCGCTGAGGCGCCCAAACAGGATGCGAAGGTGTTCGAGGTGTTCCTGCTTGGAGGAACTGGCTACCAGGATGTCGTCCAGGTAGACGAACAGGAACTTCAGGTCCCGAAGGACCGAGTCCATGAGCCGTTGGAATGCCTGGGCCGCGTTTTTGAGGCCGAAGGGCATCCGCAGGAACTCGAACAGGCCGAAGGGGGTGATTACGGCCGTCTTGGGGACGTCCGCGGGGTGGACGGGGACTTGGTGGTAGCCGCGCACCAGGTCGACCTTGGAAAAGACTGAGCGGCCGGCCAGTCTAGCCGAGAAGTCCTGAATGTGCGGCACGGGGTACCGATCAGGGGTGGTGGCGTCATTGAGGCGGCGGTAATCCCCGCAGGGGCGCCAACCTCCGCCTGGTTTGGGGGCGATGTGGAGTGGGGAGGCCCAAGGACTGTTGGAGCGGCGGATGATGCCGAGCTGTTCCATGGTGGCAAACTCGGTCCGCGCGATCTCCAGTTTGGCCGGGTCCAGCCTGCGAGCGTGGGCGTACACTGGGGGGCCTGTGGTGGGGATGAAGTGTTCCACCCCGTGTTTGGCGGCCTCCGCGGAGAAGGTCGGATTGGTAAGGGCCGGGAATTTGGCCAGGAGTGCCGAGTAGTCATCCGTGGCCCGGGCGTGGCACTGTGACGCCATGTCGGCGGGTAGACGGGGGGCCATGGCGCCCAGGATGGGGGACATGGTGTTCATGTCCACGAGGCGGTGACGAGGGATGTCTACCAGTAGGCCGTGGGCGCACAGGAAATCTGCGCCGATGAGGGGGGAGAGCACCTTGGCATTGATGAACTCCCATCGGTAGCGGTGACCAGCGAGGTCGAGCGTAACTGTCCGGATGCCATACGTCCGGATTTCCAAGCCGTTAGCAGCAGCCAGCGCCGGTCCTCGTTCGCCCTTTTGGATGTCGAGGGAGGAGGCCGGGATGATGCTGTGCAAAGCCCCAGTATCACACAGGAACCGGCGGCCTGTTTTGTCATCCGTGACGAACAGCAGGGAGCCCGCGTGGCCCACGGCCATCACGGGGGCTGGTACGGGGGCGGACTTGAAAGAGCAGGGAGGTGTGCACCGTTGTGCCCTGGCGCCGAACTGTGCGCGGTAGTAACAGTGGCCCGGGTTAGTGGGGCGTGAAGGCCCCGTGGGCCTGGTGGCAGGCCCTTGTGGCCGCGTGCTGGCCGGTGAGGGTCGCGCCCAGGCATTGGCTGCCAGGTCCGGAGTGACGTCGCGGCTGGAGTGAGCGGACAGCAGCTTGTCGGCCTCATCGGCCAGGGCTTCCAGGTTCGTGAGGCCGGACGCCACGATCGCTGGGAGGATGCTGAGAGGGAGCTGGTGGATGAACAGCGTGCGGAAGAGGGATCCGGGTGGGCTCTCGTCGGTGAGGGAGAGCATGTGGGAGAGGAGGTCTGACGGTGAGGCATCACCGAGGCCTGGAAGGTCGAGGAGGTGGCAGTTTCGCTGATATGCCGAGGCCGTAAATTTTTTAAGGAGCGCTGTCTTGAGATGTGCGTACTTGCCTTCCTCTGGTGGGTTCTGCAGCGTTGTCCAAACCTTCGAAACTGTGGCGCTACCGAGTGATGTGACGAGATAGTCGTACTTCGTCCCATCTGTGGTGATGCGTTGCAGCCGGAAGCGCGATTCAGCTTGGAGAAACCAGGCTCCGGGCTGGTTTTCCCAAAACTCCAGCAGTTTCACGGAAACTGCGTTCGTGTCCGCCATTGCAGTGCTCGGAATACGTTCTGAGCGTCGGGGTCACCAATGTTGAGGCTGCCGCGAAACACGAATTAAGGCTGAATCAATGTGTGTTTAACAAGAGACTTTTTAATCACTGCATGGCACAAAATGGCTGAAAGCAAAAGCTCCCAGAATTCTCTGGGTAAACCCTGAGGCCCCGCCCACTCCTGCCTTAACGGTAAGGTGCCTTAAAGGGAAGGTGCTGGATATTTGTCCACGGACGGAAGAGTGGATAATGCCCGTTTAGGTGGCGATCTGCCACACAATTTTATTTTTTAAATACTTAAACTCAAAGATGAATGATTTTGGATTGTTAAACTAATGCAACATTGTCGCACTAATGCGTTGAACACTATATGGGGTTGAGTTTCCGCTTTGGGCGCAATCGACGATCCGAGCGCAAATTGCGCTAGTTTTCTGAATAGAATTTTTTACTCAAGTTTGCGCCCAAACTTATTTACATATTGCCGAATGTAAAATCTGCCATGAGCCAGCGCAATCGGGCAGCACTTTAGAATGTCATTTTTATTTTAAAAATTTTGCATTAAAAAATACACCGTCATGTATGAGTGGTAACCTGGTGCAATTTTATTAATACAGCTGAAAATGTGTTTATCACAAAAAATAAGCATTTTAATCAGAGTGTCTAGTCCACCACCTGTGAGTAACCTGATTTTAAATAACTGAAAATGACTTAAAAACTGTACAAAACCATTTGCTAGTTACATTGGTGTACAGTAGTCAGCTTCTTCATAAATTTAAAAAAATATTTTAAAGGTGCCTATTAGTGCCCTTGCGCCTAAAAAGCAGCTTAATTTTAAGAGCCTCCTCGATGGCCCGCAAACGGGCGCAAAAAGCGGAAACTCGCCAGGCTAATTAATTCGATCTTTGAGTGTGGCCAGTTTTGTGGGCAGGGCCGGCTTCCAGCGTGATCTTTTTTAAACCCGTGCAAAAGATCGTGGAAACTCAATTTGCGTAGACGGAATTTGCGCTTGAATTTCCACGATCTTTTGCGCTGGTTTGGTTGATTTTGGGCAAATTGCGCTGGAATACCAGTGCAGCCGAGCGGAAACTCTACTCCTATATATCCTAGTGTTCCTTTCAAACCGTAAAACATCACTTGAAATAACTGAAAAGCGAGTTTAGTGCTGTTTTATATTTTTATTACCAAAATGCGCCATTTGAAAATTAATTTAAAATACCTTTGGAAATATATTGCAAACTTTTGCTTGTGATTTTTTTGCAAGGGCTTAAATGATTGATGAGCTGTAAATGTAGATTACATTTCAAATATAATTTGCTTTCTAAATAGTAATTGTTATGTCTAGATCAAAGTTTAATTAAGCTCTCTGAAGCTAATGGAGTTTGAATTCAGTGAAACTCTTTTGAAGTGTCATACCTGCTAAATACTATAATTTAAACAACAAAGGCTATATAACTAGCACCACTGGAGGGAAAAAAATTGTGAACAGAAAGAAATTATGCAAACCTCAAATTGACAGTAAGTATTAATGACCTTTTTTTCACCAGTCAGAAGGTTGTGGGTTCAAGTCCCACTCCAGAGACTTGAGCAAAAAGTCTAGGCTCACAATCCAGTGCAGTACTGAGGGAGTGCTGCACTGTCAGAGGTGCCGTCTTTCAGATGAGATGTTAAACCGAGGCCCTGTCTGCTCTCTCAGGTGGACATAAAAGATTCCATGGCACTATTTCGAAAAACAGCAGGGGAGTTATCTCCGGTGCCCAAGCCAATATTTATCTTTCCATCAACATCTAAAACTGATTATCTGGTCATTATTACATTGCTGTTTGTAGGAGCTTGCTGTGCAAATTAGCTGCTGCATTTCCTACATTAAAACAGTGATTACATTACACTTCAAAAAGTACTTCATTGGCTGTAAAGCGGTTTGGGACGTCCGGTGGTCGTGAAAGGCGCTATAAAAATGCAAGTCTTTTTTTTGACAGGATAACAGCAAAAACTGGGGACTCTGTCTAATGAAAATACTTGGCTAATGGCAACCATTATAATTGGCTTCCCAATTCTTGACCAGGAAACCTAATTTTTAAATTTTTTAAAAAATGTATTCATTTATGGGATGTGGGCGTCACTGGCAAGGACAGCATTTATTGCCCATCCCTAATTGCCCTTGAGAAGGTGGTGGTGAGCCGACTTCTTGAACCGCTGCAGTCCATGTGATGAATGTACTCCGTCAGTGCTGTTAGGTAGGGAGTTCCAGGATTTTGACCTAGCGACGATGAAGGATCGGCAATATACTTCTAAGTCAGGATGGTGTGTGACTTGGAGGGGAACTTGGAGTTGGTGGTGTTCCCATGTGCCTGCTGCCCTTGTCCTTCTAGGTGGAAGAGGTCTCGGGTTTGGGAGGTGCTGCCGAAGAAGCCTTGGCGAGTTGCTGCAGTGCATCTTGTAGATGGTACACACTGCAGCCACAGTACGCCGATGGTGGAGGGAGTGAATGTTTAAGGTGGTGGATAGGGTGCCAATCAAGCGGGCTGCTTTGTCCTGGATGGTGTTGAGCTTCTTGAGTGTTGTTGGAGCTGTCCTCATCCAGGCAAGTGGAGAGTATTCCATCACACTCCTTACTTGTGCCTTGTAGATGGTGGAAAGGCTTTGGGGAGTCAGGAGGTGAGACACTCGCCGCAGAATACCTAGCTTCTGACCTGCTCTTGTTGCTACAGTATTTATGTGGCTGGTCCAGTTAAGTTTCTGGTCAATGGTGACCCCCCCCCAGGATGTTTATGGTGGGGGATTCGGCGATGGTAATGCCATTGAATGTCAAGGGGAGGTGGTTAGACTCTTGCTTGTTGGAGATTACCTGGCACTTGTGTGGTACGAATGTTACCTACCACTTATCAGCCCAAGCCTGAACGTCGTCCAGGTCTTGTTGAATGTGGGCATGGACTGCTTCATTATCTGAGGAGTTGTGAATGGCACTGAACACTGTGCAGTCATCAGCGAACATCCCCATTTCTGACCTTATGTTGGAGGGAAGGTCATTGATGAAGCAGCTGAAGATGGTTGGGCCTAGGACACTGCCCTGAGGAACTCCTGCAGCGATGTCCTTGGGGCTGTGATGATTACCTTCAACCATCACAACCATCTTCCTTTGTGCTAGGTATGACTCTAGCCAGTGGAGCGTTTTCCCCCCGATTCCCATTACTAGGGCTCCTTGATGCCACACTCGGTCAAATGCTGCCTTGATGTCAAGGGCAGTCACTCTCACCTCACCTCTGGAATTCAGCTCCTTTGTCCATGTTTGGACCAAGGCTGTAAAGAGGTCAGGAGCCGAGTGGTCTTGGCGGAACCCAAACTGGGCATCAGTGAGCAGGTTATTGGTGAGTAACTGCTGCTTGATAGCACTGTCGATGACACCTTCCATCACTTTGCTGATGATTGAGAGTAGAGTGATGGGCCGGGTTGAATTTGTCCTGCTTTTTGTGGACAGGACATACCTGGGCAGTTTTCCACATTGTCGGATAGATAACAGTGTTGTAGCTGTACTGGAACAGCTGAGCTAGAGTACAGAGTATTCAGAGAAGATCGAGCAGACAGGAAAAGAGATGGTGAAGATCTTTTTTGTCAGGGATACCTGGAAAGTAAATCAAATCAATTCTAAGGGAGGTGGGAAGTTGATCCGATATCTGCCATGTAAAAAGACAGCTAATAATAGGTGCAAATTACCAAATTAGAATAAAAAGAAATACAATTTGTTGTAGGAAGAGTTAAAGGGGGAGAAATTGGTCTCTGTAGTGCCCGTTTTTAGATGCCACGCAGCCTCCTAACGTTCGAAAATGGCGTCCGAGATGCACGCGGAGGCTTCCGATGGGAAGTGCGTTGCACTCGACCTTGATAAAGGGGTTTGCACGCGCGCGCGTGTACCTAACGACCACCGGCAGCATGCAGAGCCGGCAGATTATGACATCAATCAGTGTGCAACGTTCATTTGATCACAGCGCTGCCATTTTCAAATGTCACGCTCCAGCCTACATCCTGTCTAACCTCGCACAGCTGAACACGACGTTAAATGGCATGAAGGACTCCCCATAAGCGCTACTTAAAGGAATCATGAACTACTTACAAGTTACAGGCAGCGCATCATGCAGGTCAATGCCCAGTATCCTGGCAGTAGTCACGATTCCTTCATTCTGCGGCAGTCCTCTGTGCCACCTGTATTTGAATCACCACAGCCAGCCAAAGGCCGGCTACTGGGCGACGAGGGTTATCCACTCATAACATAGCCCACAACTCCAGTCCAGAACCCACGCAAACATGCACATCAGGCCTACAATGAGAGCCATGCTGCCATAACAAACATTATAGAGCATACCACCAGTGTACTCGAGCAACGCTTCCGCTGCCTAGACTGCTCTGGAGGAGTCATGCAGTACTCAGCTGAGCAGGTATCAAGATTTGTGATAGTATGCTGCACACCCCGGCCATTATGAGGGAACAGCCCTTGCCACCACCTATCAGGCGAAAAGCTGAGGAGGAGGAGGAAGTGCAACAGGAAATGGAGGAACAGGATGAGGAAGAAAGGCTACAACGTAGACAGGCCCTTTCTGCCTGGACTCTACGTGATGAAATAATTAATGAGCGATACCAATAACCTCAACCACCCATTCACCAACAGTCCCACACTCCTTACCTTTCCTCTGTCACTGATCATCACATTGTCCTCTTTCTGACAACACAAAAATAAAAACCACCAGAAAATGCAGATTCCAATCCAAATTGATAAATTCAATCAGGACATCATGCATATAAAAATAAACTAATCACCCTTGTGCATTCCCTTAGTGCCTGTCTTCTGTGTGCCTTTGCCTCTCCGAGTGCTCCTAAAAGGTGCCTCCCCAGTGGTTGCAGCATGGGTAGTGGAAGGCTGCTAACTTCCAAATGAGACTGCAGATGGCCTTGGAGGGTGACCTCGAGCAGCTCTGGGCTTAGAAGGCCTGGCTTCTGTAGCCTGGATCATGGAAGTCCTCATCTGAGTCCTTTGCAGCAGAACTAGTGTGCGACCTCATCCTCCAGTGAGCTGGCACCTGCGCTATCCTTACCCTCCCTCCCCCGCCCCCCCCCCCCCCCCCCCAGGCCCTGGCTTCTGCGCACTGTGCCCGGTGTCTCACCACATGCCAATCCCTCCTCTATCTAGCCTCTAAAATACACGCAGTGTAAGTATTTGAGCTGGTGGCTGCAATTGTAAGATCGAGTGACTATCTCTTCTTCACTGTCTTCTTCCTCCACTGACTGGGAAGGTTCCAGTTCTTGGGTATCTGAGATGAAAAAGGGACAAGGGTTCAGTTGTGGTGAAGGGAGAGGAGAAAGTAAGAAGTGCGTGCTTACACCATTTGCAGCTTCTAAATCAGAAGAGATTGAGGGATGAGAGAAGGAGGATTAGGTATGGAAATACCCTCATCATCGATCGTTTCAGCTCCGCCAGTGGCCACGGCCTCAGTAATGCCCCTTCCCATGATGGCCAGCACAGTCTCCTCCATGGGGGGTTAAAACATGCTGGCGTGCTTGTCCTCCTCCAGTATTTGCTGCTGTGAGCTGTTATGCGCCACCTTACCCTGCAAGAGGGAGGTGTGTCAGTGAGTGTCCTCCAATATGTTTGGGTGATGTGGCCATTATGGTTGAATAGCTGCCAGTGTATGCAAGCTGTGAGTTGTGGGTGCGAAACTTGCAACAGTGCTAAGTGTGTGAGGGTGAGCTAGAGCATATGAATTGAAGGGTTGAGTACTGATTGATAGAAATTGTTGGTAGGTGGGTGATGGGGATGTGGTGAATTGAGCAGTGGATGAGACTAGTGGTGCAGTTGGTAGGATATGCAATTTGAAGATGAACCCACTCACTTTGACAACTCATGTGAGATCATTAAACTTCTTCCTGCACTGCATCCATGTTCTTGGAGCAACACTCGTGGCATTGATCTCCATCGCTACTTGTTCACACTACCTCCTGAGCATCTGTCTGGAGGCCCTCCTGCCCCCCTGTGGATACAAGACATCTCTCCTTCCATCCACCTCTTCTACCAAGACCTCCAGTGCATTGTCAGATAACCTTGGTGCTCGCTCTCTCGCATATTCAGCAATTCCTCAAAGTATCACAGCACAGATTCAGTTTTCAAATGAGTCCCACCACTTCTTGCAGCCACAATGCAGTTGCCTTTAAGTAGCGCTGGCTGCACTCGCGATATCGGTCCACCTGCTGATGCGAGCAGCCAATGAATAGTGCGAGTAGCGCTGGCTGCACGCAGCAATCATGTAAAGCAGCAGGCAACACAAATTTAACGTTCTGCCTGCAACACAATGAACAGGCGCAGGTTAATCGCGTACCTCAATCTCCACACCGTTTTCGGGGGTTAGCCAATTTTTCACCTATAAAGTGTAAAGTAGGTTGTGTTAATGAGCAACTTCAATCAACCAAATATAAACTGAGAGTGCCCAAAAGGTTTAGTGTGTGAGTTAGCAAAATAATGCACGACTGCTTAATGACTTGCTATATCAGGAAAGCCATGAGAAGCAGTGTACATCTTGACCAGGTAATAGTAAGTGACCCAGGCAACATATAAGAAATAGAAATTGTGGCATGCTTTGGGGATAGCAACGACAGAATAATAAAGTTCAACCTGATCTGGGATTCAGAAATAATGATAACCAGAAGCCTGGCACATAATTTTAAAAGGACCAACTTCAAAGAAATGTGGGGTTTGTTCAACAGCATTTCAGTAAATGGATGAATGGCGCTCTTTTAAAAGCCTAATCCGGAGCATACAGGATAAATATATACCTAGGATCAACAAGGATAGACTAAACAATTATAACTTGAGCACATAATCTAGGCCAACTTCAGTCCTGTACTGGGTGAGCGCTGCATTATTGGAGGCGCCATCTTTCAGTTAAGAATTAGGTCTGCCTGTTTGGGTGGGTGTAAGATTAGGGGAATTCTGGTGCCCTGGCCAACATTTATCCTTAACAAGCACCACTAAAACAGATTAGCATTTATCAGTGCTGTTTGTAGGATCTTGCTGTGTGCAAATTGGCTGCCTTGTTTGCCTACATGGTAGTGACAATACTTCAGAAGCACTTCATTGTGAAGCATTTTTGGATGTCCTGAGGATATGAAAGGTGCTACGTAAATACAAGATCTTTTATGCAAATGACAATTAGATAAGCTCCAAGTTGTAGGGATTCAGGGTAAATCCTGAGACTAGATAAAAGAAAAATTGGCAGAAAGGAAGCAAATAGTGGATACTTAGAGCAATTATGTTGGGGTGGGAGAAGTGCTAGTGGGGTGCCTCAAAAATCAATACTGGCACTGTTACCTTTTCTACTTTGTAAATTAACAATCTGAATTCAGAAACACAAGTTTTAAATTTAAAAGACTGGTTAAACTCAGACTTTTCAGCTTTGAAAGGCATAGACTGAGAGGCAAAGCTAGTAAACAGGTAAAAAGGTAAATCTGGAACATTACTTCAGACTAAATTGTAACAGTAAGGCAAAGGGGCATAGGTTCAAACTAGGAAAAGGGAAATTTAGAATTGATATCAGATTTTTTTCTTAATGAAAACAATGATCAGTGCATCGAATTAACTTCTGGAGTGAGTCGTGGAGGTGAAAACCCTGGAATTGTTTTTTTTTAAATCACTGCTGTTATAGGGGAGTGTGAGGTCTTTCTGGATAGGTGAACTAAAATGGGCCAAATGGCATCATCTGTATTTATCTTGTGAACTTGTGGAAGGTTTAATGACTGTTGATGGTGTAGAACTGTAAAAGTTTATTAGAAAGAGGGTGAACGATTGACATAAATAAAATACGAGGAGTCTGAGATTAAGTTTGAAGCTTGTGGGTGGAAAACCCTGTAAGGTTATTGTGGAGAAGTAATAATGTAGAAAAAAAATCTAATTTCATCTAGTTTTTCATCACTCCCTCTGGAGAAGCTGTCTGCCTCTGGTGATTCACAGGCTCAAACCCAGAAGCTGCCATTCTGTACCAGATTACAGCAGTACCAATGCGCTGTGGCACTGTACTGCTGGGAAATAAATGTCACTATATAAGTATGTTGTTCCATGTTTTTATTGTGTGCTGTTCTGCAACTTGTTTAATCACTGAAACTAAAGCTTAAATGGCAAATATGATTTCCCAAAGTATAGGATAGTCCCAATGAAAGTAATATCTTATCAAAACAATATATTTTAATAAAAGTAGTGAGTAATACAATGCATACTAGTACTGCTATTTTCCAAACGATACAAAAACACCATCTTGCAATGGAGATTTTCATATGTTTGAGATGAAAATTAATTAGAGTAGATATTTGAAAGCTTGATTATTTTCTTTGGTCAGCCAGCTGTGTTACGTGTGGAAACTCATCAACACAGTGCAGTTTCAGAACTAGTCACTAATCAGTCATCAAGCAAATGATGGGTTCACGTTTAAGTTCACGCTTGCTAAGTGGACAGGAGGTATTTGGAATTCTTTCCATATAGCATGGTGACTAACACAACTTGCCATTAAATCTGTTTGTGCATTCCTCTCATCCTATTAGCACAGCATAGCTACACACTATATCCCAGCAAATCCTGATTCGACCAATTGGAGATTGTAGGGTGCAGGTTGTGGTAAGGGTCAGCCTTTCCCCTGACTCAGTGAGCGGTTCGAATCGCTCCCACGCCCCAGGTTCAAAACTTGGACTTATTTAGGGGTTGTGAATAAAGATGCAGTAGACCACAGGTTCCAATGAAAGAACTATAACTTTTATTAAAGTTAAAAGGTAACAAACTTAAACACACTTCACACTTAAACAGGTTTGGGGAGCACACGGTTACAGGCGAGGAAAATGACAGTATACAAGAAAAATAAAAACCTTTATCCCTCCCAAAAATCCCACTTCTAGCTAGGTTTCGGTTTCAGGAGATCAGGGATAATGCTCACCAAACAGGGGTATTAACAGTACGAAATCCAGCCAGGTAAGTCGATGGTGATTCTGGTCATCGAACGTCTTCCTTTACCATGTGGCTTCTGGGCAGTGCTGCGAGAGAGCCTTGTTTCCAGCGTAGTCGGTCGAGTCGAAAAGAGAAAGAAATCTTGGGTCCTGCTGCAATTATAGTCCTTTTTCGCCCCCCCACCACAAACTCCTCACGAAACTGGTTTCATAATGCAGTGAGTTTTCAGGTGAGGCCTGTTCATTGTCTTGTTAAAATTTTGATGGGCTTTCAACTATGCGAAACCAAATCAAATGGCTTACATCCTGTTGCGTTGTCGTTCCATGGAAGCTTGCATTGTTCTCCTGCTTTGGGTTCCTTGCTGGTCCTAGCATTCCTATGGGCTCTGTGTTTTGGGTGGGGCTGCCTTTCCCCAGGGCCTATTGTCCAAATGGTAATGTTTGCTGGGCTTTGAATTCCCAGACCATCCACGTGCCGTACATGTTCAGGCATGTTTCCTTTAAATTTCCAAAGTCCTTACTTTTTTCCTTTCGATATATTTTTGGGGATCTGCAAATTTTGGAAATCTTACAAGATGGAGATGTTTGCCTCCCTGCAGCCCAATCAAGACGGGCATCAAACCCAAAATACATGAGCATATGTTGGCATAAGTGGTCTCTGAGTAATATCAGCCAGCAGCTGTTATTCTAAGCCTGAGCTTCATTATTAGCTACATGATAGAGGTTTGGCTTCATTTTAGTGGCGGGAGCTAAACAGTGCAGCTTATGAAGTGCCAACCACTTTGATGTTCCAGACATTCAAATCCAAGACCACATATCGGGCTAAAGAGAAGTGTACACTGTGAGACTGAGTGCAAGAGACGTGCATACTGAGACTGAATGCTCCTTCAGTGTGCTGAGTGTTTAGTGGAGGCTGGAGTCCTTGTTCCTTGCAACTTTTTACCTTTTTTAACCACAAATTCATATCACAGCTTTGTCTTGAATTTTTCATAGTTCGTAGGTCACCATTGTATTGAGTACCCAAACGGGTTGAACCATAAAGCAGAACAGTTTGAACATCCTCCATGTTTAAGCTGCATTGGGACTTGCTGTCAGTAGAGAATGGTCAGAAGGAACAAAGTGCCCTCCGTCTCTTCTCATGTGATCCCAAAGAACTTTACTCAAGCTGAAATTGGCGTCCATCAGAACTTTCAAGTACTGATATAAATCATCTTGAGCTGTGCAAGAGTCGTAAGATTGTGTTTTGAGGCATCCACCACCAGTTAGCACTGATTAGCCCATTGTTCAAAATGACAGGTGAAGATACCAACACAACTGCCTGCGAGAAAAAATGCCA
Source organism: Squalus acanthias (assembly GCA_030390025.1). Classification (NCBI taxonomy): domain Eukaryota; kingdom Metazoa; phylum Chordata; class Chondrichthyes; order Squaliformes; family Squalidae; genus Squalus; species Squalus acanthias. Next base: position 91,592,599 of record CM059434.1, on the reverse strand, counting down.
TGATTCTTTCAAAATTTCCTGCAACAGATACATACTGACATCATCTCCCTTACAATCTAATGCATAGTTGATGAAGACACTCAACAGAATTATAATTGTAGATAAAGTTAGGCTCAGTGACTCTCCTATGGATGCTGGACTATAAATTGGAATAAAATCCAAGATTTGGCCAAGACTCCTAGGGGGAGAAATTCATTATAGCCCAGGAATGGGCGCTAACTTTGGAAAAGTTTGAAATTTAGCGCCAGGTGTTAATGAATCTCGCTGCACGCAAAATTCAGTGTCATCGCTCAAAGAAAGGATGGGAGCATCTAAATCAAGCGCTAACGGCCTAGCTCAGTGGCATTACACTCAAAGCGCTAACCAATATCAGGTGCAGTCTAATCGCAAGTCATCATTGCCACAGGCTCTTTCCAGTTCTTAAAAGGGAGGTTCATTGATGCTGCAGAACCTCATTCTCAGCATTACTGCCTGTGAACCTGTGTCAGCAAACAGGAGCAGGCCAAGCCCAAGGAGCCGGACGACTCAAGCAGGTGTCATGATGGCAGATCCAAGCCCCAGGGAGAGAGCCCGCAGATTTTCGGACCAAGCATTGGAGGAGTTGGTGTCCGCTGTGGAGAGACGGAGGGCGGTGCTCTACCCGGCAAGTGGTAGGAGGCCCTCGCCGCAAGTCTGCCGTGCCATGTGGAGGGAGGTTACCCAGCATGTCTCGGGCAGCACTGTGGTCCCCAGGATCCCCACACAGTGCAGGAAGAAATTTAACGACCTCACTTGGGTGGTCAGGGTGAGTCAATGCCTCAACAAATGCTATATACCACCGTCTAAACCACAGTCTGCACACACTGGCCAAAGCACCACAACCCCAACACTCCCCCACCAACAATCTCTACCTACCAATACTCACACCCACATCTCACAACTTGCACACAGTGACAGCTATTCAACTATGGCAGGCACATCATCCAAACACATTGCTCCACACTCACTCATACACTTTCCTTTCTCTTGCAGACCAAGGTGGCTCACAACAGGAGGGAGCAGGAGTGCACAGGTGGGGGACAAGCCGACACCCAACCACTGTCTGCACTGGAAAATAGAGCACTGGAGATTATTGGTCGCCAGGTGGTGGGCGCCATGACCACCGGCAATGTATGTTCATCCCTACTCCTTCTCACATCCCACTTCCCCCTCACTTGACAAGGTTTGAAGTCCTGGACACCTCCCGTGGTCTGGACGACCACATGTGCGGGAAGTGTCACCAGCTACAGCAGCTCGAGCACCGGGTTACGGAGCTTAAGCGGCGGCTGCAGTCACTGTTGTGCATCCGCGAGGCTGAGAGCTTCGTGGATAGTACGTTTCGGGAGTTGGTCACCCCGCAGCTTAAGAATGTGCAGGCAGAGAGGGAATGGGTGACTGCCAGACAGAAGAGGAGGACCAGGCAGGTAGTGCAGGAATCCCCTGAGCCCATCTTGCTCACCAACCAGTATTCGGTGCTGAGTACTGGTGAGGGCGATGGTTCCTCTGGGGAGTGCAGCCAGAGCCAAGTCCACAGCACCATGGAAGGCTCAGCTGCACAGGGGGTGGGGGGAAGAGGAGAGGGAGAGCAATAGTGATAGGGAATTCAATAGTTAGGGGAGCAGACAGGCATTTCTGCGGCCGCAGACGTGACTCCAGGATGGTATGTTGCCTCCCTCGTTCCAGGGTCAAGGATTTCACTGAACGGCTGCAGGGCATTCTGAGGGAGGAGGGTGAACAGCCAGAGGTCGTGGTCCATATCGGTACCAACGACATAGGTAGAAAGAGGGAGGAGGTCCTGCAGGCAGAGTTTAGGGAGCTAGGAAAGAGGTTAAAAAGCAGGACCTCAAAAGTAGTCTACCAGTGCCATGTGCTAGTGAGTACAGAAATAGGTAGACCAGATGAATGCTTGGCTGGAGAGATGGTGTAGGAGGGAGGGCTTTATATTCCTGAGGAATTGGAACTGTTTCTGGGGGAGGTGGGACCTTTACAAGCCAGACGGGTTGCACCTCAACGGGAACGGGACCAATATCCTCGCGGGGGGGTTTGCTAGTGCTGTTGGGGAGGTTTTAAACTAGCTTGGCAGGGGGATGGGAACCTGAGGGTAGAATCAGAAAGGAGAAAAGCTAAGCTGGAAATAGATGATAGGGGTTCAGGTGAAGGGGTATTTAGGAAGGCAAAGAGAAAGGAGAAGGCAATAGTGCAGGGCAACGACAGGGGTAACGATAACCAGAAGCATAAGTGTGCACCAGAAAATAGAGTCAGAGTAAGGTAAAATTAAAGGCTCTTTATCTGAATGCACGCAGCATTCATAACAAGATAGATGAGTTGAGGGCACAAATGGAAATAAATGGGTATGATCTGATAGCCATTACAGAGACGTGGCTGCAAGGTGACCAAGGCTGGGAACTGAATATTCAGGGGTATTTGACATTTCGGAAGGATAGGCAGAAAGGAAAAGGAGGTGGGGTAGCTCTGTTAATAAAGGATGAGATCACTGCAGTGGTGAGGAATGATATTGGTTCAGAAGCTCAAGATGCAGAATCAGTTTGGGTGGAGAAATAAAAATAGTAAGGGTAAGAAGTCACTGGTGGGTGTAGTATATAGGCCCCCTAACAGTAGCTATACTGTAGGACAGAGTATAAATCAAGAAATAATGGGGGCTTGTAAGAAAGGTACTGCAATAATCATGGGCGATTTAATCATCATATAGATTGGACAAATCAAATTGGCAAGGGTAGACTTGAGGACAAGTTCATACAGTGTATTTGGGATGGTTTCTTAGAGTAATACGTTGAGGAGCCAACCAGGGAGCAGGCTATTTTAGATCTGGTAATGTGTAATGAGACAGGATTAATTAATGATCTCATAGTAAAGGATCCCCTAGGAAAGAGTGATCATGGCATGGTAGAATTTCAAATTCAGTTTGAGGGTGAGAAACTTGGGTCTGAAACTAGTGTCCTAAACTTAAATAAAGGCAATTACAAGGGTATGAGGACAGATTGCCAGCATTTTCTATTTTTATTTCAGATTTCCAGCATCCGCAGTATTTTGCTTTTGTATGACAGAATTGGCTAAAGTGGACTGGGAAAATAGATTAAAGGGTAAGACGGTAGATCAGCAGTGGCAGACATTTAAGGAGATATTTCATAAATCTCAGCAAAGGTGTATTCCAGTGAGAAAGAAAGGCTCTACGAGAAGGATGCACCATCCATGGCTAACTAAGGAAGTTAAGGATGGTATCAAATTGAAAGAAAAGGCATACAATGTTGCGAAGATTAGTGGTAGGCCAGAGGATTGGGAAATTTTTAGAAACCAGCAAAGGATGACTAAAAAAATTATAGAGGGAGAAGATAAAGTATGAGAGTAAACTAGCAAATAATATAAAAACAAAGTAAAAGCTTCTACAGGTATATAAAAAGGAAGAGAGTAGCTGAAGTAAACGTTGATTCCTTAGAGAATGAGACTGGGGAACTAATAATGGGAAATAGAGAAATGGCAGACTTGAAACAATTATCTTGGATCGGTCTTCACGGTAGAAGACGCTAAAAACATCCCAATAATAATAGATAATCAAGGGGCTATAGGGAGGGAGGAACTTAAAACAATCTCTATCACCTAGAGAAAAAGTACCAGGCAAACTAATGGGGCTAAAGGCCAACAAGTCCTCTGGACCTGATGGCCTGCATTCTAGGGTCTTAAAAGAAGTGGCTGCAGAGATAGTGGATGTGTTGGTTGTAATCTACCAAAATTCCCTGGATTCTGGAGAGGTCCCAGCGGATTAGAAAACCGCAAATGTAATGCCACTATTCAAGAAAGGAGGGAGACAGAAAGCAGGAAACTACAGGCCAGTTAGCCTAACATCTGTCATTGGGAAAATGCTGGAATCCATCATTAAGGAGGTAATAGCAGGACATTTAGAAAAACATAAGACAATCAAGCAGAGTCAACATGGTTTTATGAAAGGGAAATCGTGTTTGACAAATTTGCTAGAGTTCTTTGACGATGTAACAAACAGGGTGAATAAAGGGGAACCAGTAGATGTAGTGTATTTGGATTTCCAGAAGGCATTCGATAAGGTGCCACACAAAAGGTTACTGCACAAGATAAGAGTGCATGGGGTTGGGGGTAATATATTGGCATGGATAGGGGAGTGGCTAACTAACAGAAAACAGAGAGTCGGGATAAATGGGTCATTTTCCAGTTGGCAACCAGTAACTAGTGGGGTGCCACAGGGATCAGTGCTGGGCCTCAACTATTTACAATCTATATTAATGACTTGGATGAAGGGACCAAGTGTACTGTAGCCAAATTTGCTGAGGATACAAAGATAGGTGGGTTAGCAAGTTGTGAGGAGGACACAAAGAGTCTGCAAAAGGATAAAGATAGGCTAAGTGAGTGGGCAAAAATTTGGCAGATGGAGTATAATGTGGGAAAATGTGAGGTTATCCACTTTGGAAGGAAGAATGAAAAAGCAAATTATTATTTAAATGGAGTGAGACTATAAAATGCTGCGGTACAAAGGGATCTGGGGGTCCCAGTACATGAAACACAAAAAGTTAGCATGCAGGTCCAGCAAGTAACTAGGAAGGCTAATGGAATGTTGGCCTTTATTGCAAGGGGTATGGAGTATAAAAGTAGGGAAGTTTTGATGCACCTTTACAGGGCGCTGGTGAGACCGCACCTGGAGTACTGCGTACAGTTTTAGTTTCCATATTTAAGGAAGGATATACTTGCATTGGAAGCAGTGCAGAGAAGGTTCACTAGGTTGATTCCTGGAATGAAAGGGTTGATGTATGACGAAAGATTGAGCAGGTTGGGCCTATACTCATTGGAGTTTAGAAGGAGAGGTGATTTTATTGATTCTGAGGGGGATTGACAGGGTGGATGCTGAGAAGATGTTTCCCCTAGTGGGGGTATCTAGAACTAGGGGGCATAGTTTCAGAATAAGGGGTTGCCCATTTAAGACGGAGATGAGGAGGAATTTCTTCTCTGAGGGTCGTGAATCTTTGGAATTCTCTACCCCAGAGAGCTGTGGAGGCGGAGTCATTGAATATATTCAAGGCGGAGATTGACAGACATTTGAACTACAAGGGAGTCGAGGGGTATGGGGAGAGAGCGGGAAAGTGGTGTTGAGGCCAAGATTGGATCAGCCATGATCTTATTGAATGGCGGAGCAGGCTCGAGGGGCCGATTGGCATACTCCTGCTTCTGTTTCTTATGTTCTTTCGCACCTTCCAGCTAATCTTGCGCCTTTATGCTTTCAGATAATGTGCAAGCACCTGAGCAGCCTGTCCCTGAGGGCACCGTTGAGAGCAAGGCGGGAGAAGAGGAGGAGAAAGAACACACCGCATCACTGCATGTCTCACCTGCAGGCACCAGCTCAGATACTGGCACTACGCGTTCTTTAGAGGCTAGTATAGTAGCGGGATCTGCACAGGGTGATAAGCGGGAACGAGCGGGCTGCAGCAAGGGCAGCTCGGGAGCCAGCTCCCCGGAGGGTGAGTTCGCGGGCGAGTTCTGCTGCACAGGACTCAGATGAGAGTCTTGATGGGAGACCTTTAGAAGAAGGGTGATGGGTATGCACACGGTGCAATGGCAAGGGTGCCCGAGAGCCTGTCAGCAATGGTAAGGAGCGTGGGGGAGTCTGCCTCCAACATTGCACAAAGCTCTGCGCACACCATGGAGCCCATCATTTCCAGTCTGGAAAGGATGGTCAACTCCCAGAGAGACCGTGACGACCCAGACCTGATGCTGCGTGTGATTGGGGGATCTGGCAGCTTCCATTGCAGCACAGGCGGAAGCGACGCAACGTCTAAGTGCTGTACTGCAGTCTATGCTTGGTGCCATTCAATCTCAGACTGCTCTCACGCAGTTTCAGCTTGATGCCATGCAAGCTCTGACTGCTGCCATCATGGCTGGGTCTACCACCATCGATCAGGGCTTTCACAGTGTCACAGCAGGCCAGCAATCTGTGTTGCAACAGATTGCTAGAGGTGCTGCCCTGGGGGGAGTGGCTGTGGGCCAGTGGAGCATTCCTGCTCCTACCACTGGCACTTTGCCATTGCCCTTGTCGCTGCCTGTCATCCAGCCAGCCCAGACTGCTGCTGCCGATGCTGAGGTGGTGCAGTCTACAGCCGGGCCTTCCAGGCCCAGAGCTGGTCGAGGGCATCCTGCAAGGCCATCTGAAGTCTCCTGCACGGACACTCAGCAGCCTTCTGCCAGCCCTGCTGCAGCCACTGGGCCAACACTTCGTAGGAGCACTAGAGTAGACAAAGGCACAGTAATGAGAGGCACTAAGGGATTGTACAAGGGTGAATAGTTAATATTGTTGTAAATATGTGTTAACTGATTATTGATAACTTTATTCATTCAGTTTGGATTATTTTGTCGTGTGTCTCATTTCAGCTTTGCGCTGTGAAATGGCCTGCGACAGGGATGGAATGTTGGGGACGTGGTGAGCAATGAGGATCTGGGGTTTAACTTATTGGAACCGCAGTCTGAAAATGCGGCCATGGACCGTCCTTCCGGAAGGCCGATTGAGTGGCTGCCTCCTTCCTCGCTCCTGTTCCTCTTCCTCCTCCTCCTCCTCCTCCTCTCCCTCTTCCTGAGGTGGTCCCGCAATCCCTGGTGGCAACGGCTGGTCCTCATGATGGCCAAATTGTGAAGCATGCAGCAGACGACGATGAAATGGGACACCTGCTCAGCGGAGTACTGGAGGGCTCCCCTCGAGTGGTGAAGGCAGCGGAACCGTTGCTTGAGTACCCCGATGGTCTGCTTGATGATGTTCCTGGTGGTGGCATGGCTCTCATTATATGAGTGCTGGGTAGGAGTGTTGGGGTTGCAGAGGGGAGTCATGAGCCAGGTGGAGAGCGGATAGCCCTTGTCTCCGACCAGCCAGCCGTGAGCTTGATGTGGTGGCTGGAAGAGTGCTGGCACACCGGTCTGGCGCAAAATGAAGGCATCGTGGCTGCTGCCAGGATAGTGGGCATTCACATTGAGAATTCGCTGTGTGTGGTCGCACACCAACTGCACATTAAGTGAGTGGTCACAGAAGATGTCAGGATTGTTATGCGGTGCCCACAAAGCCACATGGTTGCAGTCAATGGCGCCCAGCACCATGGGGAATCCCGCTATCCTGGCAAAGCCACATGTACGCTCATCCTGCTTCTCTCTGGTGATGTGGAAGGAAATGTAGTCCCTTCTCCTACTGTAGAGAGCCTCTGTGACCTCCTGGATGCAGCAATGGACGGCGAATTACGAGATCTTAGCTATATCTCCTGTTGCAGACTAGAAGGATCAGCTGGCGAAGAAATTGAGGGTGACGGTGACCTTGACTGCCACTGAGAGAGTCATGGTCGTCCTGATTTGAGGCTTGAGGTCTGGTTGCAGGAGGTGGCAGAGTTCTGTGACCACCTCCTTGGTGAAGCGGAGCCTTCTAATGCACTGCTCCTTGCTTAATTGAAGGTAGGAGAAGTGCTGTCGGAATACCCTTGGAGGGTATCGCCTCCTGTTGAGAGCCCTCATGGCCCACCTCCTCCCTCTGGCCAAATGTTCCAATCTTTCTCGCTGCCTGCGCTCCCTCCGCCGTAGATCCTGGAGGGTGAAGTCGACTGCCAGTACAGCCCCCATTAATGTAACGAAGTGTAGCACTTTGCTATGTTGTGAGAATAAATGTAACTCATTTTTAGTAGCCACAACACTCCGGAGACTAAACAACCTTCAAATGACTGAATTAAACTGTTGCACAATGTCAAACTGACAAGGAAGCAGTGAAACAACTCTAACCTGAGAGCTGCAACTCATTACTCATGATCCCTTTAAGTAGCACCCCTGGAGCCGGCTAACGACTACTTCACGCCTCCTCTCCCTATCACTGTCGGGGCGAGGCACTAAAGCAGAGGGTGATAATCAATTTTGCAGATCGGGCGCCCAGTGAGCGTTGCTCACTCACTGACGTCACGATCTGCCTAGTGCTGAAGTCCCCGGCGCTAACTCGTAGCGGCGGTGCTGCGGGGGCAAATTTGGCGTGCGATGCTGGATTCGCCTCACCATGGCGCTACTGCCTCAGCGCCCTGTTAGCGCCCCCGCCAGGCGCTAACTGGAGGCGCTAAGGTACAGAATTTCTCCCCCCTATAGTTTCAAGCTTCTTAATGAGTGGCTCGTGCAGGCATTTGATCAAAATCCTCTTTGAAAAACAATGTAATTGAGTTTACCCTGAGCCTTATGATATTTATGCCTCAGGAGAATAAAATCTAGCCCATTTCATCTTGATTACAGTGCAGGCCTCTGAAACATATGGTTTGTGTACACTATGTTGACCTAAGGATCCACCTTAATGGTGACTGATATTAGCGAGAGTCCTCTAATTTTTGGGCCTTTTAGGATTGCCCTAATGGATAAAAAACAGAATTGTGTTCTGGAACAAGAAGAGTATTTGTGCCTCAAATAATTCACCTCCAAGGTGAGCCAGTGGTTCTTGGTACCAATCTCCAAAAGCACAACCATTTTTCTCCCCTCATCGAAAAAAGGCTTTACAGTCCAGAAGGCTTATTGTGATTTTGGATTCACTCTTGCATATCCCAGGATGGATACTAGGAGTACAATTTACCTTCATAGAATAAAGGAACTCTATTTGGAAACGAAGAAAAGTTGGGAGGAGGGAGAGAAACTGATGCAAGTCTAAGGTCAAACTGTTTCATAATTACTGTCTTGTTAGTTCTGCATAGCATGCTTTTCGCAGGCATCCTTCAAATTCTGCACATTCTGGAAGTGACTAATCTCTGACAGACTGAGTGACAACTGTCAGATGCTTGTCTATCCTTCCATTCCACCTAAGTTACTCACGGTAACTGAAAAATGGGGGTGTTTAAAAGAGCTAAGAACCATCAAAAACATAACGTAGCGCTTTAAATCTTAACTGCTCACTTTACAGCATATTGAAGCTCCTGAGAAGTGTCCAGAATTACTAAGGTGAGAGTGAAATTTTGTAGAAATTATTCCAGCCACTGAAAGCCCCTACAGAAATGGATCGTTCATGCCAATAGCTTGATCCTCACTGTATTTATGATCCCTGTCACATTGGGCTTGCTCATATTCAACTTTGCAGTTGGACCCCTCTGCCAACTTTAGAATGGGATGGGGAAAACGGTGAGGCTTGCTGTTGTACTTCAAGTTCAACTGCGTGCACGTAGCAGAGTTGCACTTCAGCTTTCATATAATCTTCTATCTTATACCACATATAGCAGTTGTGTTATGATGCACATCGTTCACAAACATAGAAACATAGAGGATAGGAGCAGGAGTAGGCCATTCGGCCCCTCGAGCCTGCTCCGCCATTCAATGTGATCATGGCTGATCATCCAAATTCAGTACCCTGTCCTTGCTTTCTCCCCACATCCCTTGATCCCCTTAGCCTTAAGAAATATATCTAACTCCTCCTTGAATATATTTAATGAATTGGACTCAACTGTCTTCTGTGGTAGAGAATTCCACAGGTTCACCACTCTCTGGGTGAAGAAATTCCTCCTCATCTCAGTCCTAAATGGCTTACCCCTTATCCTTAGACTGTGACCCCTGGTTCTGGACTCCCCCACCATCGGGAACATCCTTCCTGCATCTAGTCTGTCTAGTCCTGTTAGAATTTTATAAGTTTCAATGAGATCCCCTCTCATTCTTCTAAACTCTAGCAAATACAAGCCCAATCGACCCAATCTCTCTTCATACGTCATTCCTGCCATCCCAGGTATCAGTCTGGTGAATCTTCGCTGCACTCTCTCCATGGCAAGAACATCCTTCCTCAGATAAGGTGACCAAAACTGCACACAATACTCAAGGTGTGGTCTCACCAAGGCCCTGTACAACTGCAGCAAGACATCCTTGCTCCTGTACTCGAATCCTCTCGCTATGAAGGCCAACATACCATTTGCTTTCTTAACCGCCTGCTGCACCTGCATGCTTACCTTCAGCGACTGGTGCACAAGGACACCCAGGTCTCGTTGCACTTCCCCTTTTCCCAATCTATTGCTGTTCAGATAATAATCTGCCTTCCTGTTTTTGCCACTAAAGTGGATAACCAAGAGAATGAACACCTGATTTGAGCTTGTCTGTGAGTAGCTGGATATAGTTTATGGCTGGCATAAGACTGTAAACTCCAGTCAACCTAAGGCTCCAAAACTCTGCACCCATTCTATGGCCATTAAAGTTCATATATAGCCATACATTTTGAAGTCAATTCACTTAAAATCAGGCTGAACCTTCCACTTCATTATAAGACAGCATATCATTAGCTTCAGACAATCTTGCTTTCCCGACATGATCCATCATTGTTGATGTTGTTTAATAAATTTGGGAAAAATTAATGTTTGTTCGCAATGCCTATTGAAGGCCAAATATGGAACACAACCCATTGACAGGCAAACCCTTTTACACAATTCTGCGTCTAAGGGGGCGATCTTGCCAGCCCTGGGGAGGCGGGTTTGGAGGCGGGACTGCCGGGAAAATGGCAGAATCTGGGGGCGGGTACCCATCCCGCCCCCAACCCGCCTCCGTGCCATCTTCCCAGGAGGCGGGTACCTGACCCGCGCCATCTCCTCGAGGCGGGAAGGGGATTAGTGCCAATTAACTGCCTGTTAACAGGTAGTTAACAGGCAGTTTTTTGGCTAATCCCTATTTTGAGCCCTGAAGTGTGGGCTTCCTGACGGCTCCGAACCTCGTCAGGGTCAGCGAGGCAGGCCGTCGGTCTGTGGGGGTCGGAGGGGCCGAGATGTCCGGTGTGCAGGTGAGTGATGGGTGCATGTGTGCAGAGGTAAGTGTGTGAGGTGTGTGTAAAGTGTTATAATTTTTACTTACCTTTACTTCCTGCAGGCTTCCTCCCTTCAGGTCTCGGGAGTCCCTCAGCTCACCGGCACAGAAAGCAGAATGGCCGCTGAACTGTCAAAAGCTGCAGCCTTCTGCTTTCTGCTCAGGAAGGCTTTCTAATTGAGTCTTGAGTAAAGACTCAACTTAGAAGACAGATTCAGTGTTTGACAGCTTCACAGAGCTGTCAAACGATGGCATTTCATCTGTCAAAAGCTCTTGACAGATGAAACATCACTCACTGACGTCACCTGTAACCGGTTTTCCCTTAATTTGGCCTGCTAAGCCCGCTGGGCGGGCTTAACAAGGTCAATCAAGGGAAAATAGCGTGAGTTGGCCACAAGTCGATGGAGGCGGGACTAAAACCCGACAAGTGGAAGTCCCGCCTCCAAAAGCTCCCCATTGACAAAATCCAGCCCTAAGTGTTTAAAGATTATTTTCAGCATTGTCAAATAAATAGTTAGCGTGCCACCTTTGTAGCTGTAGTAGCAGGCAGAGCCTTTAGAGTTATTATCTGACTTAAAATATTTTTTTGATCCAAATTAGGGGAGAAATTGTGGGGTGAGGCAGAGAAAAATGTCATTCACATACTGTAGGAAGAAAAATCAACATGGCTGCTTTGTGCATTGTGGAATTCAATTGCCAGGAACTGATTGGTTTATGATGATCTCAAATGATTGGCATGGTTTAATAAGTAGAGCTTTTATCACTCTACAGTTGTGTATATCTCCATTCCTGGAGCTGTACATTCTTAGCACGTGAGAATCAATCTCCTTTGGCAATGCACGCAAGGAGTCGAATATATAGACCCAGAAGGGATGATAGCGAGGAGAGAGTGAGATTAGGATGATGGGGAAGGATGGGAGAAGAGGAGAGGGGAGGATTGTGGGTGAGGGAGAAACTGGGAGCTGAATGAGCTGGCAACTATTTCTTCACTCAATGGGAGGAGTAGCATGGGTCAGAATCAATTTCCCCTGTTCAGTGGGGAGGGGATGGAAAGGCCTGAACTGATGCTGCGTGGGTGACGAGGAGCAGGAGAGCATTTCAAGAGCTGATGTGCTGCTCACTGGTTTCAGATTTTAAAAGAACATGGGGAAGATGGTACCTGTGGGGTTATGTAGGATTAAGTGCAGGAGAGCTATAACTGGCTAACTTATTTTGACATGAATTTATAAACTTAAATTCTTACCTTTCTTTACTGATCCATAGAAATGTGGTTGCCATTTCAAAATCCCAGGTTGCTGCTCTGAAACTTGGCCAGAGCCTGTAATTGCACACAGACTCTTAATTGTTTTTTTTGGAATTAACTTTCATACGTTGTTGTATTTGTTGGCATTTAACATTGAAAAACCCTATCACAGTGCCACCTACAGCATGACGGGTATCTTCAGCTGAATGTTTACACAGAATGATTTAACCATAGATGGAGCCTGACTTAGGGCATTTTGAAATGGAATGTTGCATTCCCACTGAACAATTTATATATAAAATAATCGGAAGGTTTAATGGATGCAAACATATAGGAAATTGCTGAATGAGAAATTTTATATGGCAGAAACATCCCATTGTAGATGGCTGTCTAACGTGAGTGAAATACCAGCTGCCACGTAATTAATTTGTAACATATTAATATTAAAAGGATGTTGGGTATATGAAAACAGTTTCCCCTGTTTCTGTCAAAAAAGCATTTTTAGTAAATGCACTGTTACCAGCTGTGAATGTGCTAGAGATAATAATTCAGAAAGATACAGGGTAATGCTTACTGAATATCATCTTTCCAAATGGTATGTGACAACAAGGCAAGTCTGAGGACTTCAGATAATTAATTTAGAAGATTATAATGAAAGAAAATTTTCTGAAACTTAAGTACTGATTATTGAGTGTGTTACTTCTGTGAACTATAGCATTTGATAGTACTTATAGAAACATAGAAAATAGGTACAGGAGTAGACCATTCGGTCCTTCGAGCCTGCACCGCCATTCAATGCGTTCATGGCTGAACATGCTACCTCAGTACCCCATTCCTGCTTTCTCGCCATACCCCTTGATCCCCTTAGTTGTGAGTGTTATATCTAACTCCCTTTTGAATATATTTAGCGAACTGGCCTCAACAACCTTCTGTGGAAGAGAATTCCATAGATTCACCACTCTCTGGGTGAAGAAGTTCCTCCTCAGCTCAGTCCTAAATGGCTTCCCCTTAATCCTTAGACTGTGACCCCTGGTTCTAGTTTTCCCTACCATTGGGAACATTCTGCCCGCATCTAATTTGTCTAAACCAGTCAGGATTTTAAATGTCTCTATAAGATCCCCCCTCATTCTTCTGAACTCCAGAGGATACAAGTTCAGTTGACCCAATCTTTCTTGATATGTCAGTCCGGCCATCCCAGGAATCAATCTAGTGAACCTTCGCTGCACTCCCTCAATAGCAAGAATGTCCTTCCTTAAGTTAGGAGACCAAAACTGCGCACAATACTCCAGGTGTGGCCTCACCAAGGCCCTGTACAACTGTAGCATCACCTCCCTACTCCTGTACTCAAATCCCCTTGCTATGAAGGCCATCATTCCGTTTGCTTTCTTGACTGCCTGCTGCACTTGCATTCCCACCTTCAGTGACTGATGTACCATGACGCCCAGGTCTCGTTGCACGTCCCCTTTCCCTAATCTGCCACCATTCAGGTAATAGTCCGCCTCTCTATTTTTACCACCAAAGTGGATAACCTCACATTTATCCACATTGTACTTCATCTGCCATACATTTGCCCATTCACCCAACCTGTCCAAGTCACTCTGTAGCCTCCTAGCATCCTCCTCATTGTTCACACTGCCTCCCAATTTAGTGTCATCCGCAAATTTGGAGATATTACATTTAATCCCTTCGTCCAAATCATTAATATATAATGTAAACAGCTGGGGTCCCAGCACCGAACCCTGCGGTACCCCGCTGGTCACTGCCTGCCATTCTGAAAAGTACCCATTTACTCCTACTCTTTGTTTCCTGTGTGCCAACCAGTTCTCAATCCACGTCAACACATTACCCCCAATCCCATGTGCTTTAACTTTGCTCACCAATCTCTTGTGTGGGACCTTGTCGAAGGCCTTCTGAAAGTCCAAATACACCACATCTACTGGTTCCCCCCTGTCCACCCTATTGGAAACATCCTCAAAAAATTCCAGAAGATTTGTCAAGCATGATTTCCCTTTCACAAATCCATGCTGACTTGGACCTATCATGTCGCCACTTTCCAAATGGTCTGTTATGACATCTTTAATAATTGCTTCCATCATTTTACCCACGACCGATGTCAGGCTGACCGGTCTATAATTCCCTGCTTTCTCCCTCCCTCCTTTTTTAAAAAGAGGGGTTACATTGGCCACCCTCCACTCCATCGGAACTGATCCAGAGTCTAAGGAATGTTGGAAAATGATCGTCAATGCATCCACTATTTCCAAGGCCACCTCCTTAAGTACTCTGGGATGCAGACCATCAGGCTCCGGGGATTTTTCAGCCTTCAGTCCCATCAATTTCCCCAATACCTTTTCCCGACTAATAAGGATTTCCCCATGCTCCTCCCTCTTACCAGATCCTCTGACCCCTTTTATTTCCGGCAGGTTGTGTGTGTCCTCCACAGTAAACACCGAACCAAAGTACTTGTTCAATTGAACTGCCATTTCCTTGTTCCCCATTACGACTTCCCCTGTTTCCGACTGCAGGGGACCTACGTTTGTTTTTACTAACCTCTTTCTTTTTACATATTTATAGAAGCTTTAGCAGTCCATTTTAATGTTCTCTGCAAGCTTCCTTTCATATTTTATTTTCCCTGCCCTAATCAAACCCTTCGTCCTCCTCTGCTGAGTTTTGAAGTTCTCCCAGTCCCCGGGTTTGCTGCTACTTCTGGCCAATTTGTATGCAACTTCCTTGGTTTTAATACTATCCCTGATTTCCCTTGTTAGCCATGGTTGAGCCACCTTCCCTTTTTTATTTTTACGCCAGACCGGGATGTACAATTGTTGTAGTTCATCCATGCGATCTCTAAATGTCTGCCATTGCCCTTCCACTGATAGCCCCTTAAATATCGCTTGCCAATTTAACCTCGCCAATTCACGCCTCATACCCTCAAAGTTGCCCTTATTTAAGTTCTGGACCATGGTCTCTGACTTAACTGTTTCCTTCTCCATCCTAATGTAGAACTCCACCATACTATGGTCACTCTTCCCCAGGGGGCCTCGTACCACAAGATTGCTGATTAGTCCCTCCTCATTACACAACACCCAGTCCAGGATGGCCTCCCCTCGAGTTGGTTCCTCAACATATTGGTTTAGGAAACCATCCCTTAAACACTCCAGGAAATCCTCCTCCACCGTATTGCTTCCAGTTTGAGTAGCCCAATCTATATGCATATTAAAGTCACCCATGATAACTGCCGTGCCTTTTTTGCACGCACCTCTGATTTCCTGTTTCATACCCTCCCCCACCTCACTACTGCTGTTTGGAGGTCTGTACACAACTCCCACTAACGTTTTCTGCCCTTTGGTGTTCTGCAGCTCAACCCATATTGATTCCACATCCTCCAAGCTGATGTCCTTCCTAGCTATTGCATTAATCTCCTCTTTAACCAGCAATGCTACCCCACCCCCTTTTCCTTTTATTCTATCCTTTCTGAATGTTGAATACCCCTGGATGTTCAGTTCCCAGCCTTGATTGTTCTGGAGCCACGTCTCTGTAATCCCAATCACATCGTATCCGTTAACATCTATTTGCACAGTCAATTCATCCACCTTATTACGGATACTCCTTGCATTAAGACACAGAGCCTTTAGGCTTGTTTTATTAACATCCTTTGTCCTTTTAGACTTATGATTTAGTATGGCCCTTTGTGTTTCTTGTCTTTGTTTACTCGGCCTTCCCCTATTGTTTCTCACCCTTCTAACATTTGTTTCTGACTGCATATTACTTCCCCCTGTTTCGCTACATAGGTTCCCATTCCCCTGCCATATTAGTTTAAATCCTCCCGAACTGCTTTAGCAAATATTACCCCGAGGACATCGGTTCCAGTCCTGCCCAAGTGCAGACCGTCCCTTTTGTACAGGTCCCACTTCCCCCAGAACTGGTTCCAATGCCTCAGGAATTTGAATCCCTCCCTCCTGCACCACTGCTCAAGCCACGTATTCAATCTCACTATCCTGTTCTCTCTATTCTGATTAGCACGTGGCCCTGGTAGCAATCCAGAGATTACTACCTTAGAGGTCCTACTTTTTAATTTAGCTCCTAGCTCCCTAAATTCTGCTTGTAGGACCTCTTCCCGCTTTTTACCTATATCGTTGGTACCTACATGCACCACGACAGCTGGCTGTTCACCCTCCCTCTTCAGAATGTTCTGCAGCCGCTCCGAGACATCCTTGACCCTTGCACCAGGGAGGCAACATACCATCCTGGAATCTCGGTTGCGGCCACAGAAACTCCTGTCTATTCCCCTTACAATTGAGTCCCCTATCACTATAGCCCTACCACTCTTTTTCCCGCCCTGCTGTGCAGCAGAGCCAGCCATGGTGCCATGAACCTGGCTGCTAGTGCCTTCCCCTGGTAGGCCATCTCCCCCAACAGTATCCAAAGCGGCATACCTGTTTTGGAGGGAGATGACCACAGGGGACTCCTGCACTACCTTCCTGATATTGCCCTGCTTCTTGGTCACCCATTCACTGTCTGTCCTAGCCTTTACCTGCGGTGTGGACAACTCACTAAATGAGCGATTCACCGAGTTCTCGGCATCGTGCATGCTCCAGTGTGAGTCCACCCGCAGCTCCAGCACCGCCATGCGGGCTGTCAGGAGCTGCAGCTGGACACACTTCCCGCACACGTAGTTGTCAGGGACACTGGAAGTGTCCCTGGTTTCCCACATGGCACAGGAGGAGCATGAAACGGGTCCGAGACTTCCTGTCATGACTTAACCCTTATGTTACTTTATTACTAAAATTTAAACTTATTTATCTTAGGTCCAGGAGTTAAGTCCCTTTGCTTTGCAAGAAAGATAGACCTGTATTTATATCGTGCCTGTCATGACCACCGGACGTCCCAAAGTGGCTTACAGCCAATGAAGTACTTTTTGAACTGTAGTCACTATTGTAATGTAGGAAACGCGGCAGCCAATTTGCGCACAGCAAGCTCTCTCAAACAGCAATGTGATAATGACCAGATAATCTGTTTGTGATGTTGATTGAGGGATAAATATTGCCTACGACACCGGGGATAACTCCCCTGCTCTCCTTCGAAATAGTGCCATAGGATCTTTTACGTCCACCTGAGAGGACAGACGGGGCCTTAGTTTAACGTCTACATCCGAAAGACGGCACCTCCGACTCCCTCAGTACTACACTGGAGTGTCGGCCTAGATTTTTGTGCCCAAGTCTCTGGAATGGGACTTGAACTTTCTGGCTCAGCGGCGAGACTGCTACTCATTGAGTCACAGCTGACACTCTTGGTGCATGGAATGCAATTCGATGGAAGACATATCTTTGTAATGGAAGGATTTGCATTAATATCTGTTGCCATAAAATATATTTTCCTACATAGACAGACTCCTGACTGACTGATGTCATCTTTCTCTGCTGGGTAGTCCACTGCCTAGTTCAGTCTCAGCTGATACAATGCATTTGAAGTTCATTCTGATTTAGATCATCTTTCTGAATCTTCCTGGCTCCTCCTATGTGATTAATTTCAACATAAATGAACAAGAAAATATATTTTTCAAGTTTGAGATTTCATATTATCAGAGTTATTTTGTGAATGTTAATATCCATTACAATAATCTCTATTATTTCTTGCAGGTGCAGCAATGAGTCACAGTTTAAGAAAGAAGAATTATCTTGGGCATACAACTTCTGCCCCACAAAATATTCTTGGACTGTGTTACTGGGTCTTATCCTGTATCTTGCCTTTTTTGCACCTGGTACGACTTACTTTAATTGTTACTAATGTAGTAATCTTTCAATGATTGTATTGTAGCCTATTAAATAATAGCAGTGAAATGTTATTTTTTAAAACATTGTATTTCTAGTTTCTAAAACTAGTTTTCAGTGGAAGGAAAAATATCTGTATACTGTATATGGATATAGAAACATAGAAAAATAGGAGCAGGAGTAGGCCATTTGGCCCTTCGAGCCTGCAGTATGATCATGGCTGATCCTCTTATCTCAATACCATATTCCCGCTCTCTCTCCATACCCCTTGATGCCTTTTGTGCCTAGAAATCTATCTATCTCCTTCTTAAATATATTCAGTGACTTGGCCTCCACAGCCTTCTGTGGTAGAGAATTCCACAGGTTCAGCACCCTCTGAGTGAAGAAATTTCTCCTCATCTCAGTCCTAAATGTTCTACCCCGTATCCTGAGACTGTGACCCCTCGTTCTAGACCCCCCAGCCAGGGGAAACATCCTCCCTGCATCCAGTCTGTCTAGCCCTGTCAGAATTTTATACGTTTCAATGAGATCCCCTCTCATTCTTCTAAACTCTAGTGAATATAGGCCTAGTCGACCCAATCTCACCTCATACGACAGTCCTGCTATCCCAGGAATCAGTCTGGTGAACCTTCGTTGCACTCCCTCTATGGCAAGTATATCCTTTCTTAGGTAAGCAGACCAAAACTGCACACAGTACTCCAGGTGTGGTCTCACCAAGGCCCTGTATAACTGTAGTAAGACATCCTTGCTCCTGTACTCAAATCCTCTTGCAATGAAGGCCAACATACCATTTGCCTTCCTAACTGCTTGCTGCACCTGCATGTTTGCTTTCAGTGACTGGTGTACAAGGACACCCAGGGCCCTCTGTACATCAACATTTCCCAATCTATCACCATTTAAATAATACCCTGCCTTTCTGTTTTTCCTACCAAAGTGGATAACTTCACATTTATCCACATTATACTGCATCTGCCATGTATTTGCCCACTCACTCAACTGGTCTAAATCGCCTTGAAGCCTCTTTGCATCCTCCTCACAACTCACAATCCCACCTAGTTTCGTGTCGTCAGCAAACTTGGAAATATTACATTTGGTTCCCTCATTGAAATCATTAATATACATTGTGAATAGCTGAGGCCCAAGCACTGATCCCTGCGGTACCCCACTAGTCACCGCCTGCCACCCCGAAAAAGACCCATTTATTCCTACTGTCTGTTTCCTGTCTGTTAACCAATTTTCAATCCATGCCAGTATATTACCCCCAATCCCATGTCCTTTAATTTTTCACACTAACCGCTTATGTGGAACTTTATCAAAGGCCTTCTGAAAATCCAAATACACCACATTCACTGGTTCTCCCTTATCTAATCTACCAGTTACATCCTCAAAAAAACTCCAGTAGGTTTGTCAAACACGATTCCCCTTTCATAAATCCATGTTGGCTTTGTCTAATCCCGTTGATATTTTCCAAGTGTCCTGTTATCACATCCTTTATAATAGACTCTAGCATTTTCCCTACTACTGATGTTAGGCTAACCAGTCTGTAGTTCCCTGTTTTCTCTCCCTCCTTTTTTAAATAGTGGGGTTACATTTGCCACCCTCCAATCTGCAGGAACTGTTCCATAATCTATAGAATTTTGGAAGATGACAACCAATGCATCCACTATTTCCATGGCTACCTCTTTTAGTACTCTGGGATGCAGATTATCAGGCCCATGGGATTTATCGGCTTTCAGTCCCATTAATTTCTCCAGCACTATTTTTTTTACTAATACAAATTTCCTTTAATTCCTCCTTCTCACTAGACCCTTTGTTCGCTAGCATTTCTGGGAAGTTATTTGTGTCCTCTTCCGTGAAGACAGAACCAAAGTATTTGTTTAATTGCTCTGCCATTTCCTTGTACCCATTATAAATTGTCCCGTTTCTGACTGTAAGGGACCTACATTTGTCTTCACTAATCTTTTTCTTTTTACATACTTGTAGAAGCTTTTACAATCCGCTTGTATGTTCCTTGCAATTTTACTCTCATACTCTATTTTTCCCCTCTTAATCAATCTCCTTTTTTGCTGAATTCTAAACTGCTCCCAATCCTCAGACTTGCTACTTTTTCTGGTAACTTTATCTTTGGATCTAATACTATCCTTAATTTCTTTTGTTAGCCATGATTGGGCCGCTTTTCCTTTTGTGTTTTTGCGCCAGAAAGGAATGTATAACTGTTGCAATGCATGCATTCATTCCTTAAATGTTAGCCATTGCCTATCCACCGTCATGCCTTTTAATGAAGTTCCCCAATCTATCATAGCCAACTCACTCCTCATACCTTCGTAGTTTCCTTTGTTTAGATTTAGGACCCTAGTTTCGGATTGGACTTCTTCACTTTTCATCTTAATGAAGAATTCTACATGTTATGGTCACTCTTCCCTAAAGGACCCTGCACAACAAGATTAATAATTAACCCCTTCTTATTGATCAATACCCAATCTAGGATAGCCTGTTCCCTAGTTGGCTCCTCAACGTACTGGTCTAAAAAACCATCTCGTACACATTCCAGGAATTCATCCTCCACAGTATTATTGCTAATTTGGTTTGGCCAGTTTATATGTAGATTAAAGTCACCCATGATTACTGTATTACCCTTGTTACATGCATCTCCTATTTCCTGTTTGATGCCATCCCCTACATTACCACTACTGTTTGGAGGCCTATAGACAACTCCCACCAATGTTTTCTGCCCCTTGATGCTTCTTAGCTCCACCCAGACTGATTCTACATCTTGATTTTCTGAGCCAATATCCTTTCTCACTGTTGCTCTAATTTCATCCTTTACTAACAACGCCACCCCACCTCCTTTTCCTTTTTGCCTGTCTTTCCTAAATATCGAATATCCTTGGATATTCAGCTCCCAGCCTTGGTCACCCTGCAGCCATGTCTCCGTAATCACAATTATATCGTATCCTTTTACATCTATTTGCGCTGTTAAATCGTCTACCTTATTACGAATGCTTCGTGCATTCAGATACAGTGCCTTTAGATTTGTCTTCTTAAAATTTTTTTGTACTATGGCCCTATTTGTCGTCTTCCCATTTTTTCTTACCCGGACCCGATTTGTTTGTGCACTCTTTTGTTTGTACGCTCTTTTGTTTGTACGCTGTGTCCCTTCCAGACACAATCTGTTTATCCTTACCCCAATCACTTTCTTGCACAGCTTCCTTGTCTTTTCTCTTTAGCATTCTAGATTTCTCTCCACCGGGACCCTTCCCCCCCCCCCCCCCCTTATTTAGTTTAAAGCCCTATCTACCGCCCTAGTTATTTGATTCGCTAGAACTCTGGTCCCAGCATGATTCAGGTGTCGTCCGTTCCAATGGAACAGCTCTCTCTTTCCCCAGTACTGGTGCCAGTGCCCCACGAATGGAAACCCACTTCTCCCACACCAATCTTTGAGCCACGCATTCATCTCCCTGATCCTATTGACCCTATGCCAATTTGCTCGTGGCTCAGGTAATAATCCAGAGATTATTACCTTTGTGGTTCTGCTTTTTAATTTAGTCCCTAGCTGCTCAAACTCTCTCAGCAGAACCTTTTTCTTAGTCCTACCTATGTCGTTGGTACCTACGTGGACCACGACAACTGGATCCTCCCCCTCCCACTCCAAGTTCTTCTCCAGCCCGGAGGAGATGTCCTTTACCCTGGCACCGGGGTAGGCAACATAGCCTTTGGGGCTCATGCTCCTGGTTGTAGAGAACAGTGTCTATCCCCCTAATTATACTGTCGCCTAATACAACCACCTTCCTTTTTACTCCCCCCCACTTGAACGGCTTCCTGTACCACGGTGCCGTGGTCAGTTTGCTCGTCCTCCCCGCAGTCCCCGCACTTGTCCACAAGGGTTGCAAGAACCTCGAATCTATTGGACAAGTGCAGGGACTGAGGCTCCTGCAATACTACCTCCTGGACCCCGTACCTGCCTTACTTGCAGTCACCCCCTCCTGTCCCTGACCACATGTCAATTCTAAAGTATTTAATCTAAGGGGTGTGGCTGCCTCCTGGAGCAAAAGGTCCAGGTAACTTTCTCCCTCCCTGATGTGTCGCAATGTCTGCAGCTCGGACTCCAGCTCCTCAACTCGGAGCCGAAGTTCCTCGAGCCGCAGACACTTACCGCAGATGTAGTCGCCCTGGACAAAAATGTCCACAAGCTCCCTCATATTGCTGCAGCAGCAACACATCTTCTGTTCTCCCATTATTTTATTTATTTAATTAATTAGTTTAGTGTTAATCAAATTATTTACCTCGTTTAGTTTATTAAATTAATTAAATTAAGTTTAGTTTTTAAAATTTAGTTATATGCTATATGTTAGCTTAAAACTTAGCCCACAGTCACTACCAATCACTTACCTGTGACATCACACTGCAGTTTTCTCTTGTTATTGCAGGTCTGCTGCTGCTTTTATCCCCGCTCTCGAGCCTCGGTCTGCTCCCTCAGGGCCGCCGCCGCTCGTTTCAGTGCCAAGTCTATCGGCGAGGACTGCAACAGCGCACCCTGTGGAGGAGCGGGGTATTTCTGTGTAACGTGTGTGTTATGTGAGTCACAGTTGTGATCTCGTGGGCCCAGATTTTGCTGTCAACGGCGAAGGAACACTCGCTGTTCACCTTGCTGACAGCTGCCCAGAGTTTTTGTGTACTTCTCAGCGTAGATTTGCACTAATTAGGTGTCTGATCCAACGTCTGATCCATGTACAAGGGATCTGTGGCGTCTGTGAGCAATTCAAACAACAAGGCTCTTCAACCAATCAGATTGAAGACTCCTCAGAGGCATGTAGAGTCTAAACTGACAAGTATAAACCAGAAAGTATAAATTAGATTTAAATCATGTACAGAAAGTGAAATAAAGATTGGGAAGGACAGATGGGATTAAGGAAGAGAGATAAAAGAGACAGACCGAAAGAGTAAAAAAATGTTTTTTTTAAATCTCTAACACTACTGAAGGGATGAGACTCCACACTTGTAAAATTGCACTTTCAGGGCTTGAGCAGTTGTTTGGCATTAATTATCACGCCTTTAAAAATTCACTTACTCCTGAATGCACCAGCCCTAACTTTTTTTGTGGCGTGCTTCGTGGACAGGTACCCCCAAGTTCATGCCATCACAGTGATTTCAGTGCCAAGTCTATCAGCGAGGACTGCAACAGCGCACCCTGTGGAGGAGCGGGGTATTTCTGACTGCAACTTCTGGATTTCCCCGTTTAACTGCACCTGTACATACTCCAGAAGTTGCTGTCAGATTTCCTCCGTTATAACGGTGAGCGCTGTTAGCCTCACCATTACTACTATCGCAAAATTCGAGCCACTGTAGCTTCAGGTCGCATCCTAAACAGAGAAAAAGGTAATGCCTTCATGAGATTCCTTTCACGTAACCTTTCCTTGTTACCTGTTGTTTTATAACAAATACTGTTTCCATGTTACAGGAATTAATTCTATTTTTGTCTCAGCATGGGTTAATGGTTCAACGCCATTTAGAGTTATTGAGAAATAATCAAAAATTAATTGGGCCAGAAGTTACTGTAGCCAGTTAACAAATGGCGCCTGCCGTTCGTTAGAGTTACCCTTGGCTGCTTAATTTCCATGAGATCTTGTACTGGAAGTTGCTGTAAGTGGGACATGGAAACTGCGTGGCACCCTCTAAACAGCATCTGGGATCTGTCTTGAATATACTCAACGACTGAGCATCTATAGCTCTCTGAGGTAGAGAATTCCAAAGATACACAACCCTTTGAGTGAAGACATTTCTCCTCATCTCAGTCCTAAATGGCCAACCCCTTATTCTGAGACTGTGAACCCTGGTTCTAGACTCCCCAGCCAGGGGAAACATCCTCCCAGCATCCACCATGTCAAGCCGTTTAAAAAAATGTATATGTTTCAATGAGATCACCTCTCATTCTTCTAAACTCTGGGGAATATATGCCTAGTGTACTCAATCTCTCCTCATAGGACACTCCCCTCAACCCAGGAATCAGTCTAGTGAACCTTTGTTACACTCCCTCTAAGGCAAGTATATCCTTTCTTAGGTAAGGACCAAAACTGTACACAGTATTCCAGGCATGGTCTCACCAAGGCCCTATATAATTGTAGTAAGACTTATTTACTCTTATACTCCAATTCCTTTGTAATAAAGGCTAACATACCATTTGCTTTTCTAATTGCTTGCTGTACCTGCATGTTAACTTTCTGTGATTCGTGTACAAGGACACCCAGGTCCCTCTGAATACCAACACTTCCCAGTCTCTCACCATTTAAAAAATATTCTGCTTTTCAATTTTTCCTACCAAGGTGGATAACTTAACATTTCTCCACATTATATTCCATCTACCACTTTCTTGCCCACTCACTTAACCTGTCTATATCCCTTTGCAGCCTCTTTGTAACCTCCTCACAGCTTACTTTCCCACTTAACTTTGTATCCTCAGTAAACTTGAGTACATTACACTTGGTCCCCTCATCTAAGTCATTAATATAGATTGTAAATAGCTGAGGCCCAAGCACTGATCCTTGCAGTACCCCACTAGTTACAGCCTGCCAACCCAAAAATGACCCGTTAATTCCTACTCTGTTTTCTGTCCATTAACTAATCCTCAATCCATGATAATGTATTACCCCCAATCCCATGAGCCCGTATTTTGTGTAATAACCTGTTGTGTGGCACCTTTTCGAATGCTTTTTGAAAATCCAAATACACCACATCCACTGGTTCCCCCTTATCTACCCTGCTAGTTACAACCTCAAGAAACTCACACTCTTTCCCTTTCATAAATCCGTGTTGTCTCTGCCTAATCATGTTATGATTTTCTCAGTGCCCTGTTACCACGTCCCTAATAATAGATTCTAGCATTTTCCCTACTAATGATGTCAAGCTAACTGGTTTGTATTTCCCTGTTTTCTCTCTCCCTCATTTCTTGAATAGCGGGGTTACATTTGCTACCTTCCAATCCACGGGGACCGTTCTAGAATCTAGGAAATTCTGGAAGATCAAAACCAATGCATCCACTATCTCTGTAACTACCTCTTTTAAAACCCTAGGAAGAAGGCCATCAGGTCTAGATTTGTCAATTTTTAATCCCATTAATTTCTCCAGTACTCAAGTTTACTTCCTTTTTACATATCTATAGAAGCTTTTACAATCTGTTTTTATGTCTCTTGCTAGTTTACTCTCATATTCTCTTTATCAATTTCTTGTTCATGATTTGCTGAATTCTAAAATCCTCCCAAACCCTTGGCTTACTACTCTTTTGGCAACATTGGAATCCTCTTCCTTTAATCTAAACTAACTTTAACTTTTCTTGTTAGCCACGGTTGAACTACTAATCCCATGGGGTTTTTATTCCTATGCGAAATGTATATTTGTTGCAAATTGACATTAATTCTTTAATTGTTTGCCACTGCTTATCTACTGTCATAGCTTTAATCTAGTTTCCCAATCTACCTTAGCCAACTCACCCCTTATACGTACGTAGTTTGCTTTGTTCAGATTTAAGACCCTAGTTTCAGACTTAACTAAATCATTCTTAAAATCAATATAAAATGCTGTCATATTGTGATCACTCTTCCCCAGAGGCTCCTTTACTACAAGGTTATTAATTAACCTTGTCTCATTGCACAATACTAGATCTAAATAGACTGTTCCCTAGTTGGTTCTTCGACATACCAATCTAGAAAATTATCATGAATGCATTTCATGAACTCGTCCTCCGCACTATTACTGCAAATTTGGTTTGCCCAGTCTGTATGAAAATTAAAGTCCCCCATGATTACCGTTGTCACATGCACCTCTAATTTCCCGATTTATGCTCTGCCCGACACTACAACTACTGTTAGGGGGCCTATAAACCACTCTCACCAGTGTCTTCCGCCACTTGTTTCAGCTCCACCTAAACTGATTCTGCATCTTGATTTTTCCGAGCTAAGATCCTTTCTACTGTCTTTATCCCATCCTTAGTTATCAGGGCTACCTCCCACCTCCTTTTCCATTTTGCCTATCTGTTCTAAAAGTCAAGTATCCTTGAATAATTAATTCCCAACCTTGGTTACTCTGCAACCATGTCTCCGTAATGGCTATTAGATCAATTCCATTTATTTCTATCTGTGCTATTAATTCATCTATTTTATTGTGAATGCTTAACGCATTCAAATATAGTGCAGTTAGCTTTAACTTTTTTCTATTTAAAAGCTGCAGGAATGAGACTCCACACTTGTAATAGTTAATTTTCAATGCCAGAAATGTTGTTTGGCAGTAATTAACACTTATTATATAAAGAGTACTTAGACTGAAATGGACAAGCCCTAACTTTCTGTAGCAAGTTTAGTTCGTATCTACCATGCAATGACAGGAACTTCACGCCGTTCAATGCATTTGAGTGGTGAATCAGACAGCAAGATGCTGTTTTCCCGAAGCTAAAGGCACATCTTGGACAGCAACTTCCGGATTTTTGCGCTTAACTGTGCATCTGCCTTTGCCTGAAGTTGCTGTGCAATTTGCGCATAAATAACGGTGAATGCCGTTAGCCTCACCATTATTTTGACAAGAAATTCTGGGCCATTATCAGGAAACCTTGTATTTGGAAACAAGTGTATTAACAGTGCTCAAGACTAATATTGTATTTTTTAGGAATGGGTTCTATGCCTTGGACAATAAATTCTGAAATATATCCAATGTGGGCGCGAAGTACAGGGAACGCTTGTTCTTCTGGAGTCAACTGGATTTTCAATGTTCTTGTATCAGTGACATTTTTGCATTTGGCAGAATATCTTACATATTATGGTAAGGGATGAATTTTATTTCACTGAAAATTTTATTACCTCAGTTTAAAGAAACTTGCAATACAAATGGATAAACAATAGAACCCAGCGTGTAAAGCAAATTGGTCCAGATTCTTTGAAAGAGCATATTTTATAAGCATGTAAGCACTTAATGAATATTCAGCCTTCAAATGAATAGAAATTCAGAATGTGGCATCTGTCTCCTTTGTGGTCATTTTGCAGAGAAGTTAAGAAAACCAGCAGTATTTTCAAGGGGATAATACATGTTGATGTCTCTGGTAATCCAGGAGTTACCTTTATTTGAATTGTGTTTCACGCACTAGTGAGCAGAGGTGGTGAAAGAGAAGTCATTTAAACAGGGTAATGAGTGGAGGAGCTATTAGAAAGTCTAGACAGGGAAGGTTATGAGGATTCTAGCCAATGGCTATTTTTAAAAGATTAGCAGTCCCTCTGATTTATCAATTTGATTTGGTTACCATACCTATAATTGAATTCGAATGAATATTTAAAAAACACTTGGAGGAGTGGGAGGGGGGGTAGATTTTTGTCTTCACTGCTCCCAACGCAGAGTTTCAGACACTGGAAGTACTAAAGGCAAAACTTTACCCCTTTTACATAGAGTACATTTAATCAAATGTTCTATGTCCATGTTACTGCAATGTCAGTTTAATGCCTTTATGGTAGCTGAGAACCTTCAGGGTTTTACCTTGAGTTTCAGGCTTTCAATGTTTCCTCTCACTTCCCAGAGTAGGTATAAGAATCTTGGGAAATTTCAGTATTTCCCCCATCTCCAAATTTTAGAACTTGCTGCTTATGGCTCATAGTTTGTTATTTGCATTTGACTCACTCAGGCCTACATTTCTTTTCATTGTTGTAAACATTTATCATTCTTCCAGTGATACTCTGGGCAAATCAAATGCATAAACTCTCCAGTATAAACCTGTGTTCAACTATATTAATTTTCCCCCCTCACTTCATGTTATTGAATAACTTGCTTACTCTGCACTTTTATGTTGCAGGTGTTTTCTTCTTGTATTCCGGACTAGCCACCTTAGGGTTGTTTTTCATCTATGGATGCCTTCCAGAAACTAAAGGAATAAAGTTGGAGGAAATTGAGAGCTTGTTTGAGAACAGGCTATGCACATGTGGCCTTTTGGATTCTGATGAAGGTCGGCATATTGAATATATTCGAGTGAAAGGAAGCAATTATCATCTTTCTGATAATGATGCTTCTGATGTAGAATGATCTGCTGTGGTGTCTTTAATAATTCCTCTTAAGAATCAAGGAATATTGGTGTCCGCCTACTCGGCTTCTGGCTTGGTGTGTGATTCTGCACTTGGATGCTGCTTCTTCCGTTAAAAAAAATCATCCCATGCTTTTAACTTCTAACTCCAGTGGTCTTTGTAAACCATTGTATTTTTGTTTTATAGCTTCTCGTCCACTTTGTCAAAGAACTGAAAATGAAGATGGCATTGTATGGTTCACTGGTGGGCAAACAAACATGTATTCTGAATTTACTGGTAACAGCACTTGCTGATGACATTAGGTTCTGTGTCTATCATTGTGATGAAGATAAAAGATGCAACGTATAGGCATTTCAGATCACTTTGGAATAACGTTTTACTCCAAAAAAAAATCTTAAATAATCTTTTGAAAATAAGGCAACCATATCAGCTTGGTTTTGTTTAACAGTTTTCAGGTATGTGGTATGCGAAAGCAACATTATTTTAGGTAGCCTGGTGATGATGTTGTGTATTAGTGTACCGATATTTTGTCACATGTAGGATGTTTCTACTTTTCTCCCTTTTGGCAAAAACTGATCTTGTCTAGGTCTTAGAAGTTGGGGAACTTTCTCACAAGCAAGAAAATTATCAAGTTTGTCATCTTCGCCCACACCCATTCTAGCAGTCAGAAACAGAACAAAGTTGGCAAGAGAAGTGCCTGCCTGGCATCTTGGATAATGTATGGACCTAAATTTAGTAGAAAATAATTTCTAACTTTGAAAGGGGAATTAAAAGCCTACTTATTAATTGTGGATGGAAATTACATTTCCAGTGCCTGACACCACTGACAGTGTATTATGCATTTATATGTGGAATAATTTTTAACACAACTTATATACATCTTTTGTCAAATTAAGTTTTGTCATTTAGTCAAATATCTTTCACTACTTTCTGTTGCAAAAAGTCTAATAAGTATGATAAAGTACCATCTGTAACCATAGAACTGAACCCATTTGTTAAGTAACAAAACCGATATTTATTAATGCTTTTATGAGGTTTTATTTGGATAGCTTTCAAAGTGACAGTGCAATTTAATATTAGTGGTGCCAAAAAGCATGATTACAAAAATACCGCAAAGGATCTTTGTCTTCAATTTGTTCTGTTCATCCTTTGTCTCTTCAGCATGGAATTTGCACTGGTGGTGTTTGTAGTTGGCATATCTAGCAGGTTAGCACATGTGGCCTTTGACTTTCAATCTTCTAACAGTACCAGCAATAGGAAGTTCATGTTACAGTGCTTGTGAGGGTTGACAGTTCAAATTGGAGAAGCCTTTGATTACAGCACCTTTGTAAGTGTTCCCCAGTGTCTTATGGGGACTGGAGAAAGAGTATAAAACAAAGTATGTATTGGATCAGGGTATGCGTTTTCTTATCTGTGTAGTTTTTTTGGAGTATATTTTCTGTAATCTGAGATTCATATTTTGTTGGAATTGGAGGCCAGCCATCTACAGTTAACCTTTTACCAAAGAAAGGTTTTCTTAAGACCAGTACTTTGGGCACTCCACAGTGTGATGAAAAATACATCCACAGAAACAAATGTGAAAAAAATGTCTCATTTGAATATAATGGAGATACAACATCTCCATACCCCATAGCAAGTAGACAGCTTTTTAGTATAGGATCAGACCATTAGGATTACATAGGATATACAGCACAGAAACAGGCCATTCGGCCCAACCAGTCTATGCTGGCGTTTATGCTCCACTCGAGCCTCCTCCTGTCTTTCCTCATCTAACCCTATCAGCATAAGCTTCTATTCCCTTCTATGCTTATCAAACCACCCCTTAAATGCATCTATACTATTCACTTCAATCACTCTGGGTAAAGAAGTTTCTTCTGAATTCCCTATTTGATTTCTTGGTGACTATCTTATATTGATGGCCTCTAGTTTTGCTCTTTCCCACAAGTGGAAACACTCTGGGCTGGATTTTGATACTGGGGCGGGTTGGGGTCGTGTCATCCGCTTTTCGTGTTATCCACCCGACTGCAATTGGATGTGGGAGATTGATGCAATTTTCACCTAATTGGGCAATTGAGTTCCAGCATGTGGGAACCCATGAACCAATTAGTGTTTTCAGTCTGAAAGTCACCTCTGATGATGTCATCATTGCTGCTGCATTGAAGGTCTTCAGAGACGGTCTTCAGAGACTGTCTGGCTTTTGCTGAGAGAGGACCTGGATGCAAAGAGAGAGAGAGAGAGAGAGATACGTCTCCTCCACCACTCCTAGATGCCTGCCAGCCACTCACTCACTGATAGTCAGCTATCCAAATCTGCTCCGGCCAGGTTTCACAATCGTGGTTTAGAACAGGTGTGCTTCACGTAGAACAAGGGTTAAAAATCACAAAGGCCTTTCAAAATGGCATTATAGAGCCAATTTAGTGCTTGTTAAGGGCCTTAACAGCCTACCCCGTCTCTTAAAGGCGGGACCAGCAGACACGATTTAATGAAAATTGCGTGGAGGCAGGATGGAGGCGGACTTGTGCCCGCCCGCCAGTTTTTGCAATTTTAACCCCCCACACGCCTCCAAGGGTCAATGAAAATCCAGCCCTATGTATCTACTCTATCAAAACCATTCATAATTTTAAAGACCTCTATTAGGTCACCCCTCAGCCTTCTCTTTTCAAGAGAAATGGGACCCAGCCTGTTCATCCTTTCCTGATAGGTATACCCTCGCATTTCTGGTATCATCTTTTTTGCACCCTCTCCAGTGCCTCTATATCCTTTTTATAATATGGAGACCAGAGCTGTACACAGTACTCCAAGTGTGGTCTAATCAAAGTTCAATACAAGTTTAGCATAACCCGAGTGCTTGGTTTGCTTTTTATATGGCCTTGCTTAACCTGCATCGCTACTTTTAGTGATGTGTATTTGTACTCCGAGATCCCTTTGTTCCTTTACTCCATTTAGATTCTTATTTTCCAAGTAATATGTGACCTCCTTATTTTTCTTACCAAAATGTAATACTTCCCATTTATCAGTGTTGAAATTCATTTGCTAATTATATGCCCATTCTGCAAGCTTATTAATGTCCTCCTGTAATTTGTTGCAGTCCTCCTCAGTATTGACTATCTGCCCCCCCCCCAATTTGGTATCATCTGCAAATTTAGAAATGGTGTTTTTGCATCTTTCTTACTGTCTTGCAAAGACAGACCATTCCAAAAGGGCAGCAAAGTTGCCAATTTTCAGAAACAACCCCCAGTGGACAATACAAAATAGATAAAACGACAACACCCTCCTCTTAAATGGTTCCACATTTTGTTGTGCAGTGAAAATTTTGAGATTTGTAAAAACTTGAACCAACACACGTCAGGAGTAGATATCGGGAAACTGCGTAATCCCAGGCCACCAGTTTCTGACTATTTATTCAATGCGTGCAAAAATTCCCTAGATTGTTTAGAAAACACTCTGGGCTAGAAATTCATTCATTAGAAAAGGTAGGTAGCATTTGGATAGTAGGCTCCTGTGAGAACCAAATACTATTTGATTTCTGTGCTTGTTTAAGGATTCCAGTTGATGTACTTTCAGTATTCTGTACCATTTTGTTAAGCACAAGAAGGAAAATATGCATGTTAAATTGGTTTAACATCTAATTAATTTATATTGAGTTCTGCATCAAATCTAGTGCTGCACTGCAACAATATGTACCTACTTAATTTGTCAAGTTATGAACCCAGTTGATATTTATAAGTACATTTTGCAGCAATTTATGAAAAGAACCAGGCAGACCAAAAAAAACACATTCCAATTAAATTCTGTTACAATGTAAAGTAATTTTGTATATTCCTTTTTATATTGTGTATTTGATTTATTTTTTAAATGGTTGAACAGCCAGAGGATAATGTATGCCAGAATTCAGTGCTCTGAAATGCACAAAGAAGTCATTGTTAATAGAAAATAACTATAAAAGCATTAAGCTAAATATTACAATTCAAACAGAAACTGATGCATGTTGTATAATGTCATAATTGTTTCATACCAATCTTGCTTTAATTTCTGGGACCCTGTATAAGATATATGGCATGTTTAAAAAAAAATGCGGTCAATTTTTTAAAATATAAGATACTTTGAAGGGAATAACCAGGGGCATACTGCAATTGACCAATTTAACACAATTTGACACAGTGAAATAGAACCCTACCCTTT
Source organism: Squalus acanthias (assembly GCA_030390025.1). Taxonomy (NCBI): domain Eukaryota; kingdom Metazoa; phylum Chordata; class Chondrichthyes; order Squaliformes; family Squalidae; genus Squalus; species Squalus acanthias. The sequence continues at coordinate 91,560,542 of CM059434.1, read as the reverse complement.
TTCCTCGGAAACTTGGAATCCCAGACTAATGGGATGAGTGTCTACAGCCTCGCTGCTATGTAATATCAATTCGACAGTTTGTCCAGTTATTAGTACCCCATGATTTGGCACACGTTAACATGAAACTGGCTGTCTCAGTCAGAGCAGCTATAACTATCAGTGAAAAAGTTATACTGGTGCAGAAGGAGGGGGGCACACTTCTGAGGTTAACGTGAATTATTACAGTAGCAGGGAAAGCATTACTCTTTGTAACTGTGCTACACCTGTTCAGAAAGTGCCTAATATCACTACTGCCGAAAATAGAAAAATAATTTAATTGCTTACCAGTGACATCCTTCTCCATGTTCACGGCAACAACTTGTAAATTCACAACATGCTAGCTCACTTAAGAAACATTAAGTGTACATTAGCCAGGTATTTCAAGGAAACAGGTGAACTAAGTTTGCCTGCAGAGTTGCTAGGCAATAGTTTGACAAAGTTACATTAGCTTGCTAATTATTGCAATGTTTTCCATATGAATATTCTAAAATTTGGTCTATGGAAACATTAATGCTGTATTAATACATCAATAGTAAAGTATTTCAACTTTCCATCAGCTACATAACACAATCAAAATGGCTAAATGCTTTTGTGTTGTAACAGTATATTTATATATAGAACAGATTGCTCTATTTGCTTTAGTAATGTAAATTGACTCTAATTGTAATGTTGATACCTGAAAAAGACTATTCCAGAGTTAAGTATATTTTTCATGCAGAATTACATGTACCACAAATCTAGACTTGACTTATTTAAAAAAAAATACTATTATTGGTTTTAATGCACTATAAGGAATTGCACACAGCCCTTAATTATGAATTTGACTTCAGCATTGCAGTACAATGAAGGCATTGTAATGTTTGGATAGTATGTATAAATGGCCACCTGAGGGGGCATTTATTGGATGACAGACGTGCAACTGTAATTTTTTTGAAAGAGTACTTTGTGTAGCTGGTTGAATATAGTGGGATTGCCAAGGTAATCTTTCTCAAGATGTGCCAATAATTGAATTCCAAAGATATTATGAAAAGAGAATAGTAGTCAAAAAACTCTAATATACAATATAAATGCTATTAAGAATATATTTACTAAGTCTGAAACACAGGTATTTAGAAACACTTGTACAGCACTGTTTAACACAATAAAGTTGGTGCTCCAGTGAAACTGACCAATAATCAGAATGGGGAGCTATTTTCACCATTATTCCATGTGCTTTTTATATTCTGTTTAAAATGAACAAAAAGCTGGTATGAACCAAAATTGTTTACCAATTTTTTTTTTAAACTGAATTTAAATTGTACAACATTCAATAAAACCAAACTTCATGTAACATTCTGAACAAATGCAATGGCAGAAAACAATCCAATTTGATTCTAATTACAAACTCCACACAATGACAGGATTGGAATATATTTTTTAAAAGTACAGAGGAAATGAAGATACATCACCATGAAATGTAATATTCAGATATCTTGGCAATTCTGACAAGTATTCAATTTTTATTAATGGGTATTGGGGTTATCTGTACTTTCTGGGGGGACCTAAATACAACTTTATTAAAATCTGAAATATTTGTACATTAGTGTTGTAAAATTAGAGATATATTTGTTACTTCATGTTACTGTACATGTTTTAATAGTTATACTTTCTATGAAATTATATGGATCTAGTTATTGGATTCTGTTGATTCATTAATGAGACTGTAAAGGGAAAAAAATAAATGTTAACTGATTACCTATATCATTGTGTTATCTTCAAATTTAATTTGATGTTTACAACTTGCAAGCTGTTGAACATAAAGATGTCAAACTGGTGTTAGTATCGTGGTGAATGACATGAATCCGCATTATCCAGCAGTGACTGATGCAGATATGACCAAATATTTTGTCTTAAGGTTTCAAAGCCTGCAATATTCAAATTAGTAAAAGCCAGTGCTGAGTGTCGAAGCAAATGTGTGTTTCTTCTCCAGAAGCCAAACCTCAGGTTTATTGAGCATTTATGTTTTGAATTCCTCTACTTACTATGATAGAATTTCCATTGCGTCCAAAGGCAAGGAGATGTTTACAATATCAGACTGCAAGTATGCTTTACTATAAATGCCAAATTAGTTTGCTAATAGGTTTACATACAAGTTGATACACTGTTTCAAATTTTAAAAAAACAATGGGCTAGGGAAGGGGAAAATATGATCATTTTATATTGTACAATAGTAAAATACTGCGGATGCTGGAAATCAGAAATAACAGAAAATGCTGGAAACACTCAGCAGGTCAGGCAGCATCAACAAAGGGTCTGAGACCTGAAACATTAACTCAGTTTCTCTCTCCTCGATGCTGCCTGACCTGCTGAGTGTTTCCAGCATTTTCTATTAATATTTCATTTTATATTGTAACTGGCCTGGATTGATTTGTAACTGGCCTGGATTGATTAGATATCAAGAACTTGCAGAACTATATTTTCTTTAGTCTCCATAACTATCATCAAACTAATGGGAATGTCCAAGTAAGAGTAAAATATCAGCAATCTCGTGTAGGGTTTTGTTTTCTTCAGAATTCCTCTGATTCATCACAGTAGGAAGGGATTTCATGTCTAATGCATCTGTTTGTCTCTTAGACTCCTGTGTTAAATTTACCTTCTGGCCAAAGAGATCATCAGATGCCATAGAAGCAGTCTGCGTGGCTGCTACATGAGTGACATTTTTCTCCCAACCTGTAAACATGACATTTCAGAATCTGTAATTTGAAAAACTTAACACACAAATCTTCAGTACCATCTACAGTTAGTACAAAATAATGATTTTATAGGTCAATATGCTACTGCATTGAAAATCTGGATACATTACAGAATCGATGGGACAACTTGACAATTATAGCATTGGCATTGTGCACATTTTTTGGACAAGATCAAACAAAATAGAGGAAAACTTGACTGTTGTAAGTTGGTGAGTTTGAGACAGCATTTTGATCACTGCTGTGCTGTGCATGCCTGTCGTGCTTAAAATGTTGAGTACGCAAAATGTATGTTTCTTGATTAACTGGCTGAAATGTCTTTTATGTAATCAAAATGGTACGTGAGTCGGAACACTCCATTTCAAAATACACTGAAAACTCCCATAAGCCTATTATAAAAGTGTTCACACCTACCTGCAATACCTGTTACACTTGTAAGTGGTGCTGTGATGTTAACTTTGCTAATGTCACCAACACCATAATGCAACTCATCATAACACTTGAGCCCCAATTTTAATTCAGGACGTAAATCGGGCAGGAAACCCCCATGACGTCGTTGGCATGATGTCTGGGCAATTTTAACTCCCGGGCCTCATTTTTATTTGACTGATGGACTGCTCTGCGGTTTGTGTCGGGAATTGAGCAGCCCCCCCAACGTGACGCACGTCATTTCTAGCACAACTTCCAGGTCTATTTAAAGCAAGAATGCAACAGTTTTTACCCTATGAAAAAATGGGGACTATTTCTATATTAAATATTTAACTTCAGATGTACAGGATAAATGTGTGTTTAGAAATAACTAGAAAGACTTGCATTTATATAGCGCCTTTCATGACCACCGGACATCCCAAAGTGCTTTACAGCCAATGAATTACCTTTTTGAAGTGTAGTCATTGTTGTAATGTAGGATACGCAACAGCCATTTTGCGCACAGCAAGCTCCCACAAACAGCAATGTGATAATGACCAGATAATTTGTTTGTGATGTTGATTCAGGGATAAATATTGGCCAGGACACCGGGGATAACTCCCATCTCTTCTTCAAAATAGTGCCATGGGATCTTTTACGTCCACCAGAGAGCAGATGGGGTGCCTCGGTTTAACGTCTCATCCGAAAGACAGCACCTCTGACAGTGCAGCACTCCCTCAGTACTGCATGGAGTGTCAGCCTTGATTTTTGTGCTCAAGTCTCTGGAGTGGGACTTCAACCCACAAAGAGTGTGCTACCCACTGAGCCATGGCTGACAAAATAGAAGTTGCTCTTCTTTGCTAAACTAGAAAATGGAGCTCAGTGTCTGTCTCTGCAATAGGCAGGTTTTTGATCTGTAGATGAACTAGGATGCGGAAGCTTTGTCCTAGATACTAATCTAATTATACTTGGCCAATGCATTGAAATACCTGGGGCTGTGAACTGCGACTAAAGTGTTTTTATGCACCTTTATATCTTTTGATTGATGGTTCTTTATTCAGAGGCCTTTTGAGTTGCAGATGTTTTCTGTGGCCAGGAAATTCCTGAGCTCTCAGAAGACAGATTGGTTGATTTCCACCTGGGGCAAGTGGGGGGTGGAGGAAATTGGGACAGCACCTGGTTGGGCGAGGATTCTGTTCCATTTGCACTAGCTCTTTACATTTCAGTAAGTGGGGTAGGCTGTCGCGGGTGTGGGGGGGGCGGGCGGAGGAGTGGTGGTTTGCAGGGGAGGAACATGGAACAATCTTGTGTCTCTGGCCTCCCTACGCCAAGAAGGAATATCTGGGGGAGTTCATGGGCTACCTCGTGAACTTTGCTCTTTACATCCAATGGATTCAACAGAACTCTCACCAGCTGAGAGCTGGCAGGAGTCCAATTGAGGGCCTTAAGAGGCCCCAAATCTTTACCCATCTTTACTGATCTGAGGGATCTATTTATTTTCCTCAAAATGCCTGCTTGCTCTACTGGGAGTAGAAGACTAGAAGCCTCCTCTCCATGCTATGACAGTTCAGAGTGGGCACCAATGAAATGCTCTTGAAGGTACGATATGTTGGATCCAACCATGCAAGTGACCTCATCCCTGTAATTTAGGATGAGAAGTGGGTTCTTCTCCACTAAATTATGCCAATGGAGTGGGACCCCAGGAATTTCAGTGCCTTTCGGTACAGTCTAAATTGACAGCTGGCCCCAGTGATGCAGGTGAGAACATTGCTTCACCCGCGTATCAGGTCGTCCACAAAGGACTTTCCTCAAAGTCTTGCAGGTCATTGGACTATGTAATTAATGTGTTCTATTTTATATTTTTAACCTTTGTGAATTGATTCAGTCATTGTTTACTCACTACATCAATAGCAAAATACTGCAGATGCTGGAAATCTGAAATAAAGTGCTGGAAACACTCAGCAGGTCAGGCAGCATCGAGGAGAGAGAAACAGAGTTAACGTTTCGGGTCGAACCCTTCGTCAGAACTGTTTCCAGCACTTTCTGTTATTTGTTTACTCACTTTATTTGTACACTCCATTTATTTGTATTCAGTTCTTATGTTTTGTACATTTGTATAATTTTTTTAAACTTAGTTGTAGCCTGAGTAAAGCAGTTGTCGTGTTTACTGGCTTTCACTGCTGACAAAAGAACATGGTGGGCATCTCATGTGGTCTCCGATGTGGTATATTGTAATTCAAGGGTAAATATGTTCGTCCTGTGGCATGCTATTCATGGCATACACAAGGGTTCATAGGGGACTCTGTTTATGAAATTTGCCTTTTGCAGTGCTCAGAAGTCCAAAGTGTTGGGCGAAAGCTTGTAGCATAACAGCAACTTTAACAGGAAAACCAATTTAGCTAAACACAAGTGATATATTATACCAGTAATAATGGGACCTGTGCTATGTGATACACAGAACATCACATCATTTCTTAAAACGGTTTCATAAAATAATTTCAGGGTTTGTGTGTCCACTACCCTAGTTGAAAGTCCACGCCACGTGTTGATTATTCTGTGTGAAAAGCTTCCTGACATCAGTCCTAAATGTACCTTTTGCTAATTTCAACTGTTGCCCCATGCCCTACTGTCACAGTTTAATTGGAAGTATTTTTGCCCATTTACCTTTTCTGTACCATGGGTAGAAAGAGGGATGAGGTCCTGCAACAAGAATTTAGGGAGCTAGGTAGCAGATTAAAAAGCAGGACCTCAAAGGTTGTAATCTCTGGATTACTCCCGGTGCCACGTGCTAGTGAGTATAGGAATAGGAGGATAGAGCAGATGAATGCGTGGCTAAAGAGTTGGTGCAGGAGGGAGGGCTTTAGTTTCCTGGATCACTGGGTCTGCTTCTGGGGAAGGTGGGACCTGTACAAGTCGGACAGGTTGCACCTGAACCAGAACGGGACCAACATCCTTGCGGGGAGGTTTGCTAGTACTGTTGCGGGGGGGTTTAAACTAACTTGGCAGGGGGATGAGATACGGAGTGGAGCTATAGTAGGGGGTGATGCACAGCCAAATATAGAGGAAGAAACAAGTCAGCCTGGAAGGCAGAGCAAATATGTAACGGCACAAGGGAGTATGGCAAAGCTGGATGGCATTTATTTTAATGCAAGGAGTCTTGCGAGTAAGGCAGATGAGTTGAAGGTGTTGATGAACACATGGGAGTATGATATTGTTGCTATCACAGAGACATGGTTGAGGGAGGGGCAGGACTGGCAGCTCAATATTCCGGGGTATAGAATCTTCAGGCGAGACAGAGGGCGGTGTAAAAGAGGAGGGGGTGTCGCAATATTAATCAAGGAGTCAATTACTGCTGCAAGGAGGGATGATATCTTAGCAGGTTCCTCTAATGAGGCCATATGGGTAGAACTTAAAAACAAAAGGGGGGCAAGCACTTTGCTGGGAGTGTACTATAGGTCCCCAAACAGTCAGGGGGAGATAGAGGAACAGAGAAGTGTAGAAATAATAGGGTAATATTAACTGGGATAGTCAGAGTGAAAGGCTTAGAGGGTGCAGAATTCATAAAGTGCATCCAGGAGAGCTTTTTGAGCCAGCATGTAGAAAGTCCTACAAGAGAGGGGGCGGTACTGGACCTAATTCTAGGGAATGTAGCCGGGCAAGTGGTAGAAGTGTCAGTAGGAGAGCATTTTGGTGACAGTGACTATAATTCGGTGAGATTTAAGGTAGTCATGGAAAATGACAAAGATGGACTGGAAATAAAGATTCTAAATTGGGGGGAAGGCCGATTTTAATATGATAAGGCAGGATCTGGCCAAAGTGGACTGGGATCAGCTACTTGTAGGAAAATCCACATCAGAGCAATGGGAGTCTTTCAGAAAGGAAATAGAGAGAGTACAACGCCAACATGTACTCTCTATCTGAATGCACGTAGCATTCGTAACAAAATAGACGAGTTAATGGCACAAATAACTACATATGGTTATGATATTGTGGCCATTACAGAAACATGGCTGCAGGGTGACAATGCCTGGGAATTAAACATACCAGGTTATTTAACGATCAGGAAGGACAGGCAGGAAGGAAGGGGAGGTGGGGTGGCTATGTTAATAAAGGAAGGAATCACTGTAATACAGAGTAATGATATTGGGTCAAAAAATCATGATAATGAAACAGTTTGGGTGGAGATAAGGAATAATAAGGGGAAAAAAACATTAGTGGGCGTAGTCTATAGGCCTCCGAACAGTTGCAACTCTATTGGACGGAGTATCAATCAGGAAATAGTTGAGGCATGTAATAAGGGAACATCTATAATTATGGGGGATTTTAACTATCATATTAATTGGACAAATCAAATGGGGCAGGGCTGCCTTGAGGATGAGTTCATTGAGTGTATTAGGGATGGGTTTCTTGAGCAGTATGTAACTGAACCGACCAGGGGGCAAGCAACCTTAGATCTGGTCCTGTGTAACGAGACAGGATTAATTAAAAATGTCCTAGTAAAGGATCCCCTTGGAATGAGTGACCATAACATGGTTGAATTCCATATTCAATTAGAGGGTGAGAAGGTTGGATCTCAAACAAGCGTGCTAAGCTTGAATAAAGGAGACTATGAAGGTATGCGAGCGGAATTGAGTAGAGTGGATTGGGAAAATAGATTAAAGGGTAAGACGACAAATGATCAGTGGTGTACATTCAAGGAGTTATTTTACAACTTCCAAAAAAAATATATTCCACTGAAAAGAAAAGGGTGTAAAAGAAAGGACAGTCATCCGTGGCTAAGTAAAGAAATTAAGGATAGTATTCGACTAAAAACAAGGGCATATAAGGTAGCGAAATCTAGTGGGAGGACAGAGGATTGGGAAAACTTTAAAAGGCAGCAAAAAATAACAAAAAGATTGATTAAGAAAGGGAAGATAGATTATGAAAGTAAATTAGCAAAAAATATAAAAACAGATAGTAAGAGTTTTTATAGTTATATAAAAAGAAAAAGGGTGGCTAAAGTAAATGTTGGTCCCTTAGAGGATGAGACCGGGAAATTAATGGTGGGAAATATGGAGATGGCAAAAGCACTGAATGAATATTTTGTATCAGTCTTTACAGTAGAGGACACTAAGAATATCCCAACACTGGACAAACAGGGGGCTATAGGGGGAGAGGAGCTAAACACGATCAAAATCACTAAGGAAGTGGTACTCGGTAAAATAATGGGACTCAAGGCGGATAAATCACCTGGACCTGATGGCTTACATCCTAGAGTCTTGAAGGAAGTGGCGGTAGGGATTGTAGATGCATTGGTAATAATTTTTCAAAACTCCCTGGATTCCGCTAAGGTCCCGGCAGACTGGAAAACTGCTAATGTAACACCCTTATTTAAAAAGGGCAGTAGACAGAAGGCTGGTAACTATAGACCGGTTAGCCTAACATCTGTGGTAGGTAAAATTTTGGAGTCCATTATTAAGGAAACAGTAACAGGACATTTGGATAATCATAATTTAATAGGACAAAGTCAGCATGGTTTTACGAAGGGGAAGTCATGTTTGACAAATTTGCTGGAGTTCTTTGAGGAAGTAACATATAGAGTGGATAAAGGGGAACCAGTGGACGTAGTGTATTTAGACTTCCAAAAGGCATTTGACAAGGTGCCACACAAAAGATTATTGCTTAAGGTAAAAAATCACGGGATTGGGGGTAATATTCTGGCATGGATAGAGGATTGGCTATCTAACAGAAAGCAAAGAGTTGGGATAAATGGTTCATTCTCAGACTGGCAATCAGTAACTAGTGGTGTTCCACAGGGGTCAGTGCTGGGTCCCCAACTCTTTACAATCTATATTAACGATTTGGAGGAAGGGACCAAGTGTAACATATCAAAATTTGCAGATGATACAAAGATGGGAGGGAAAGTAGTGAGTGAGGAGGACATAAAAAACCTGCAAGGGGACATAGACAGGCTAAGTAAGTGGGCAGAGATTTGGCAGATGGAATACAACACTGGAAAGTGTGAGGTGATGCACTTTGGCAGGAAAAATCCTAGAGCAATTTATTATCTTAATGGCAAGAAACTGGAGAGTACTGAAGTGCAAAGGGATCTGGGGGTCCTGGTGCACGAAACTCAAAAGGTTAGTATGCAGGTGCAGCAAGTGATTAAGAAGGCAAATGGAATGTTGGCTTTCATTGCTAGGGGGATAGAATATAAAAATAGGGAGGTATTGCTTCAGTTGTACAAGGTATTGGTGAGACCGCACCTGGAATACTGCATACAGTTTTGGTGTCCTTACTTAAGGAAAGACATCCTTGCTCTCGAGGCAGTGCAAAAAAGGTTCACTCGGTTAATCCCGGGGATGAGGGGGTGGTCATATGAGGAGAGGTTGGGTAGATTGGGACTCTACTCATTGGAGTTCAGAAGAATGAGAGGCGATCTTATTGAAACATATAAGATTGTGAAGGGGTTGGATCGGGTGGATGCGGGGAGGATGTTCCCGATGACGGGTGAGACGAGAACTAGGGGACATAGTCTTAGAATAAGGGGCTGCTCTTTCAAAACTGAGATGAGGAGGAACTACTTCACTCAGAGGGTGGTAGGTCCATGGAATATGCTGCCACAAAAAGCTGTAGAAGCTACAACATTAATTAAATTTAAAACAGAAATAGACAGTTTCCTAGAAGTAAAGGGCATTAAGGGTTACGGGGAGCGGGCAGGAATTTGGACATGAGTCTAGGTTCGGATCGGTCATGGCCCTGTGGGTAGTGGAGCGGGCCCAGGGACTGTGTAGCCTGATTCTGCTCCTATTTCATGTGTGCAATTCTGTTAGATGCAGGAGATGGTTCTGTGATAGATAGTAGATTGGCGGTTAGGATCAGATCAGCCATGATCTTATTGAATGGCGGAGCAGGCTCGAGGGGCCGATTGGCCTACTCCTGCTCCTATTTCTTATGTTCTTATGTTCTTATGTACCCGTAAGGGACCAACAAGCCCAGGGAACCCTGGATGTCAAGGGATATACAAGAATGGATTAGGAAAAAAAGGGAGGCTTTTGGCAGATACAAAGGACTAAAAACAATGGAAGCCCTAGAGGAGTATAGAAAGTGTAAGGGGGTACTTAAAAAAGAAATTAGGAGAGCGAAGAGGGGGCATGAAAAAACACTGCCGGGCAAAATAAAGGAAAATCCAAAGGTGTTTTATAAGTATATTAAGGGCAAGAGGATAACCAGGGAAAGAGTAGAGCCCATTAGGGACCAAAGTGGCAATCTGTGTGTAGAGCCGGAAGATGTAGGTGAGGTTTTAAATGAATATTTTACATCTGTGTTCACTATGGAGAAGGACGATGTAGGCATAGAAATCAGGCAGGGGGATTGTGATATACTTGAACAAATTAGTATTGAGAGGGAGGAGGTACTCGCGGTTTTAGCGGGTTTAAAAGTGAATAAATCCCCAGGCCCAGACGAGATATATCCCAGGCTGCTGTGTGAGGCAAGGGAGGAGATTGCAGGGGCTCTGACACAAATTTTCAGAACCTCTCTGGCCACAGGGGAGGTGCCAGAGGAATGGAGGACAGCTAACGTAGTACCATTATTCAAGAAGGGTAGTAGGGATAAACCAGGGAATTACAGGCCAGTGAGCCTAACATCAGTGGTAGGGAAATTATTGGAAAAAATTCTGAGGGACAGAATTAGTCTCCACTTGGAGAGGCAAGGATTAATCAAGGATAGTCAGCATAGCTTGGTCAGGGGGAGATCATGTCTAACCAATTTGATTGAATTCTTCAAGGGGGTGACCAGGTGTGTGGATGAGGGTAGTGCAATTGATGTAGCCTACATGGACTTCAGTAAGGCTTTTGACAAAGTCCCGCATGGGAGACTGGTCAAGAAGGTAAGAGCCCATGGGATCCAGGGCAATTTGGCACGTTGGATCCAAAATTGGCTTAGTGGCAGGAGGCAGAGGGTGATGGTCGAAGGTTGTTTTTGTGACTGGAAGCCTGTGTCCAGTGGTGTACCGCAGGGATCGGTGCTGGGTCCTTTGCTGTTTGTAGTGTTCATTAATGATTTAGATATGAATGTCGGAGGTATGATCAGTAAGTTCGCAGATGACACGAAAATTGGTGGAGTGGTAAATAGCGAGGAGGGAAGCCTCAGGCTACAGGACGATATAGACGGTTTGGTTAGATGGGCAGAACAGTGGCAAATGGAATTTAACCCTGAAAAGTGTGAGGTGATGCATTTTGGGAGGACTAACAAGGCAAGGGAATACACAATGAATGGTAGGATCCTAGGAAGGACAGAGGATCAGAGGGACCTTGGTGTGCATGTACATAGATCCCTGAAGGCAGCAGGACAGGTAGATAAGGTGGTTAAAAAGGCATATGGGATACTTGCCTTCATTAGTCGAGGCATAGAATATAAGAGCGGGGAGGTTATGATGGAGCTGTACAAAACGCTAGTTAAGCCACAGCTGGAATACTGTGTGCAGTTCTGGTCACCACACTATAGGAAGGATGTGATTGCATTGAAGAGGGTGCAGAGGAGATTCACCAGGATGTTACATAGAAACATAGAATCTAGGAGCAGGAGTAGGCCATTCGGCCTGTCGAGCCTGCTCCACCATTCAATACGATCATGGCTGATCATCCAAAATCCAGTACCCTGTCCCCTACTTTAATCCCCACAGTACACATATCCCACCCTACCCCTGTAACCCCACGTATTTAATTCCCCCTAACATATCCCATCCTATCCCCATAACCCCACATATTTAATCCCCCCCTAACACTAAGGGTCAATTTATCATAGCCAAATCAACCTAACCCGCACATTTTTGGACTGTGGGAGGAAACCGGAGCACCCGGAGGAAACCCACGCAGACACGGGCTGGGCTGGAGCGCTTCAGCTATGAAGAGAGACTGGACAGGCTGGGGTTGTTTTCCTTAGAGCAGAGAAGGCTGAGGGGGGACCTGATTGAGGTGTACAAAATTATGAGGGGCATAGATAGGGTAGATAGAAAGGAACTTTTCCCCTTAGTGGAGGGGTCAATAACCAGGGGGCATAGTTTCAAGGTAAGGGGCAGGAAGTTTAGAGGGGATTTGAGGAAAAACTTTCTCACCCAGAGGGTGGTTGGAATCTGGAACTCACTGCCTGAAAGGGTGGTAGAGGCAGGAACCCTCACAACATTCAAGAAGCATTTCGATGAGCACTTGAAACGCCATAGCATACAAGGCTACGGACCAAATGCTGGAAAATGGGATTAGAATAGACAGGGCTTGATGGCCGTCACGGACACGATGGGCCGAGGGGCCTCTTTCTGTGCTGTGTAACTCAATGACTCTAGTGTACTTTTACAAGCCTACTCTGTCACCTTTTAAAGTTGAAAAATAAGTTTCTGCAGACTTTCCTTTTAGCTCAGTCCTGCAGCTCTCGGGATCAGTCTCGTGGTTATTCTCTGCAGTGCACTTAGGGCTTTAATTTCTCTGAAGAAATTAGCACCTGCTCAGAGCGCTGTACATCACTAAATATCTGAACACATACTCTGAGCACTGTACATCACTAAGTATGACTTAAAGAGATCAACGTTCATAGAATGAATTATGTCAAAACAAACAAGTAAGGCTGTAAAAAGAATTGGAGAGTTTGGAGGCTAGCAAAGAAAAAGAGTTGCATATCAGGCAAAAGGCTGTTTCATATATTCTATTTAGGAGAGAGGTGCGAGATGAGCCTTCCCAGAGGAGGAAACAAGATTCTGGGGATAAACTAAGTAGTCAGATGTGCAGGTCAACAGATGTGTGTTCGCTAGAAAGTATGTTGGTGCACCAGGCTTGTGTGTGATAGTCTAAGAAATTGGGTCTTCGATAGACTTGGGACTTATTGGAAGTTAGGAGTTGTTGAATATAGAAGGGTTTGGTACAACAAAAAAAACAAGCCTCATGAAGGCAGCTTTAGCAATGGAGATAATGAGATCAAGAACATCAACAGATAAAGTACCAAGGGTATAACTAACAAACCTTAAGAGATGGTAGCTACTGATTAGACTTGGAGAGACATGAAACTGCTTATGAGTTCATGGTTTATGAATTGAGAATGCTACAAGAAAAAACTCACCTATGCATGTCTTTCTTCCTGACCATCAATGCTGTGCAAGAACCTTGACAGGGTCAGCATTAATTTGGTCTACATTCATTACATTTCAATCTATGTTGACTTATGCAGAGAACATAAAAAGTATTACACCATATTATCATGTAAGCAGAAAACATTTAATAGGAGATAGACTTCGTAAAGACCAAGCTGTAAAATTGCTTTTTCTCCCCCAATTTCTTTCCTTCAGAAGGCAGAGGCTCATGCTGGTTCCATGGGCACCAGAACCCTTGCTCAAGTGGCTGTTTTTCTTTTGTGAACCAAGATTGCCAGCAGGCTGTTAGGGAACAATAAAGATAAGCCTGATCTTGTTCTTATCCAACATCCATACAAATACACTTTTCCACACAAGGGATACTGGATAACGATCAAAAGCAAGAATCCTATCCAGACACAGAAATACTGGGATCAATTTTAAGATCCGACTGCATCACTAGATGAGATAACTCATTGCAGACCAGGTATCAAACCTGGGATCTTGCTTGTCTGTACGGCTTAGTGCCATAGCAGGCAATGTATTTATCCACTGAGCCATCAGAGGAGCGATGAGGTTGTTTTGCAATGAAAGTGAGCCTGTTACAGCTCAGGAAAGGTAAACCACCATCCCAATATAAATCACAGCATCTCAATATAAAAGTCAACACTGGTATGAAGGACAATAACGTTTATCTTTTCAAGGCCTATAAATAATGTTATATATTCTAGAGAACTTGCCTGCTAATTCCTTTTGATTTATTATATTCTGAATGCCCGATAAGTTGCAGACTTCATTTTCATTTTGAAGGGATTGTTTTGGCTGTTGAGAGTCTGGTCTTTGAATTTTACTCTTGCTGCAGCTACCGGGGATCAGAACAGAACTCTTGTAGTGTGCGATAGTTTTAGTGTTCCTTTCACTTCTGGCTTTAAGGCATTTTGTGTCATCCAGTTCCTCAAAATGTATCCTGTTGCCTAAACTCAGATTTTTTTCAGTGAGTAGTGCAGGTTTCTTAGTAGATGCATCCAAACAATGAGTCTCTTTCTTTGATGGGTTGTACTGTCCCCTAGTGTTATGCACAAGATTGTTGCCATCATCTTTCAGACTGGTTGGTTCTTTGCCAGGAAAGGAAAGACACTCTGTAGCATTTGACAAGTTGCACTGTATGGCAATATTTGACCTTCCCATACGTGTGAGTGAACATTCAGTTTGCGTCCATGCATCCTGACCCCGAACGGACTTGCTGTCAACAGTATTTTGATCATAAGCACAAGTCTGTGATGAGCAATTCATTGATGAGGATGGAACAAACTGATCTTGATTTTCCTTCTGTTCACTATTAACCAGGTTTGACTCCATTGAGTAAATAGTGACTTTTTTACTGATGGAATAAGGGCAAGATTGGCTTGTACAGTTCGTTTCTGTAGGGTATTCCTGTGACGGTACATTTTGGACTTTAAAGTTTTCTCTGGCAGTCTTGACATCAAAAGGCTTTTCCTGAACACTGCCTTTATTTGTAACTGAAACATCTAGCTGCATGCTTTGACCATCTAATTCTGACTGAAAAATTAAAGAAACCGTAAATGACCACTGCAGTGAAAAAATTTATATGATTTCATCTAATTTAGTAACCTGCTACAGAACAGCTTCCTTCACTCCATATCTGAGATCCAGGATGAAGCTGTTTGGTGCATTTATGGCAAATAGTTGCAGGGAGATGACTGACATATGCCATCGTGTTACTGACCACGGGCGGGGGGGGGGTGGGTGGGGGGGGGAAGAGAGAGTTCGTCTCATGGTAGGCATGTCTCTCTTTCAAAGCTCTGCTTTTAAGGACCTAGATTAAGCTGTTCATGAGGAGAAAGCCTGGTTTGCAGCTTTGGACTTGAGTCTAGATCATAAATATTGCAAACTGTTGTGCAGAGGACCTTCCACCAGACTGAAGGCAGTTGTCTCGCTAATGAGGAAACTGAGACTTGGGAGGACAGCTGTTGAAAGGTGTTGCCGAGAGGCAGGGTATGAGAGCACGCACTCAAACCGAAGGTGCCTACTATTGCATTACAAAGAGGCACAAAACTGCTGCTGAAGCTCTACACCTCCAATTGGTGGAACCACTGTTAAATGGGTTATGTCATGTGCCCACACAGGAGGATGTTGGTAACGCACTTGCACATTTTATGGTGAGCTCTGCTGTTCAACATGCACTTGTGAGGAGTTCCTGGTATCTGATTTCTGCCTAACCTACAACTCAATTGTTTAAAAACCAACAAGTAATCATCCTTGGTGTGGTGTGAGGAAGAAATCAGCAGCAACTTTTGAGTCAAAATGACATACCTGGTGATGGAACATTGGAACAGAGTCAAACCTTCATGGCAGACTCAGTAATCCAACTCATGATCCAGCAGGTTGCAGTACTCCATTGATTGATTGATGAGCCAGCCTAGCTCATTGATAGGACTTGGTGAGATAGATCGGTCATGAACAGCTGAGACACATTCCACTTGGTTCCAAATAACTGCAAAATTACCACCCAACAGGTAGCCAGTCAATACTCTGAGGAAACTGCATGATTTTAGCTAGTTAAAATCCAGCAGTACCCCTGCACACACTTGGAAATTTGTAAGCCTTAGCTTTTGCAACATCCATGACATTTCCTTTATCTATAAATTGTTGTTTCCTTAATGAACATTTGTCAGCTATGACTTGCCTTTTCCAAACCTGTATTAGCTGCATCTAATAAATCAATATATTATCTATCATTTTATCCTCTTGGTTCCTTTTTTCAGTTTTAATCTGCCCTACCTTTTCTTTAACTATTTTTAAATGTTTATAAAACATTTTGTTTCCTGCCCATCTAGCTTTTATAATCTTTTTTGCTTCTATATTTTCTATACTTGAATTTTTTATATTATTGGCCCTAGATTTTCCATATTCCTTTTAATTTTTCTACTCATTCAAGAACTTGCAATCCATTTATGTGGGTATGTCTAGTTTTAACCCTAATCTTCTCCTGTTTGAAAGTTTCCCATTGTCTATCCATTAACTTGTGCCTTTTTCTGTCAGTTTTATCTAGTCTCATTTTCCTTTTATCTTGCAGCTTCTCTTTTCCAGTCAAGTACCTTTATCAGTGACTGCCCATTTTTAATTTTTATTTAGCTTAATTATGTTATGGTCACTTTTTCCTAGATATTCTCAGCCTTGCACTACTACATGCCCCACTTCATTTCCTAGAACTAGATCCATCACTCCTACGTCCTTGTTGAGTGAAAAGCAGGCTGCCCTGGCCACATTGTGGAAGTAACTTCTTTACCACTTACATTAATTATCCAAAGATAGACTGGTGTAAAAATAAAGTCATCCATTATTATGGATTTTTGCATGTTTCTTTAATTTGTCTCTACACTATCCACTTGTAATTCGAATCCTTCTATTCTGCTTCCACTTTAACAAAGTACTGAGATTGGACCGTTTCACTGTTACTGTGGCTCCCAATCTCTCCCCTCATCCTGGTCAGTCTCTCTGTCTTCTTTTAACACCACTGACCATTCATCCTCCTCCTCTGCAGTCCATCTCCAGGGGCCTGCTCCCTCCCGGTTCCATTCTTAGCTGACTTAATGCAAGCACTACACTCTTCCCTCACGCTCATGTCTAACAAGTGCAAGGATAGAGACCATTCATTCTGCTGCTGTCTGCCAAGTCAAACCTCCCTGTCCCAGGGCCTCTTTACACAACCCTGAATCCCCATCTCTTTCTGGCCTCTTTCCAATCACCCTTCATGCCATCTTCAAGCTCATCTCATCAATGAGACCCACCTCCTGCTCCCTTGACCCCATTCCCACTAACATGCTGACCACCAACCTTCCCTTCCCTTCCTGGACCCATGCTCACTGACATTATAAATGGTTCCATCTGGTCAGGCACTTCCCCTCACTTTCAAAACTTCTATCACCACCCCCTCCTCAAAAAAACACTTTGAGCAAGGTTCCCCCTAAGGTGCGCGGCCGCGCGTCATTCGGGAGGTCCCACGCAGGCCGCTCACCAGCTGGTGCCATTGAAAAGGATACCGTGCATGCACAGTCATGCAGCAAATTTAAAGGGACCATGCGCACACAAAAATTAGAGGGAACATTGTTCTTGAGTCCTCGACCAAGGTGGGTAGATGGAGTTAAGATACAGATCAGCCATGATCGAATTGAATGGCAAAACAGGCTCATGGGGTGAATGGTCTACTCCTGTTCCTATGTTCCTCTGGCCTTGGAAAATACCAGCCTCCCTTTCCTCTTAAAAGTCCATGAACGTGTTGCCATCTCCCAGATTTCTGCCCATTTCCCCCACAACTTTGTTTGAATCTTTCCAATTGGATTTCCACCCCCAAACAGCACCGAAATGGCCCTAAAGTCACAGAACATTCTTTGAGATGGTGTCCATGGTTTATTATCCTTCCTCATCATCTTTGACCTCTCTGCAGCCTTTGACATGGTAAACCACACCATTCTGTGCCAATGCCTCTTCTCCACTGGCCAGCTTGGCAGGACTGCCCTCACTTGGTTCTATTTCTATCCAAATCATAGTCCTGAATCTAAAACTTCCCATACTTTCTGGTAAAATATCACTGATGAATCAGCCACCCAGGTCTCCCCTTATTGGTTTCAAACCACTGTAGTTGTCATAGATTCTACAAAATGATTTTGTGCAGTCTATGCTGAAAAAGTTCAAAAATCCAATCTGCAGAAATATTTAATAGTGGCCCTATTAGTACCCAAGTGCTCAGATAACTAGCTTCCTAATTGGGATACAATTCATGCATTATTATTGCTATGACTTTATGTCTGCATTTTAAGGGAAACTCTGACTTCCTTTTCCCCACAGAATACAGGGCAGTTACTTGGAAATCAGAAAAATATCCATTAGTTTCAAGCAATTTGATGAATTCCAAAAGCACAAATGCTTTGTCTGATGTTGGCGTCATGTGTGTCTACTGAAACTGAAACCAGTGTTATGGGTAGGAACCGTAACCCATGGATTTGTGCTACTTGGGCTGGAATCCCATTAGAAAGAGATGTTGTGATGACTATTGTAAGGTTTCCAAAATTTGCAGATCCCCAAAACCTAAGGAAAAAGGACTTTGGAACTACCTCAGAGTGATAAAAATGCATCTGGGCCTAACATAAGGAATTTAAGACCAAAAACCAAGTTTTCGCATTTTAAAAACATGTCTGGGCCTGTAAAGGGAGAAAAGGCTGTGAAGGAAGTTGGGCTCGACCTCTGTAAAAGCAGTTTTGGTTATTGCAGTTAATTGCAATGTCTGGGGAATCGGGATGACCTCACTCAAAAAGCCCCAGCACGCATTAACATTTTGACAATAGACCCCAGGAGAAGACAGTCCCACCCAAAACAACAGGTCCCATTAAAACCGTTTACAGAACCCATTAAAGACATGCATAAAGCAAATATTCTATAGAAGTCCTAGGCCCAGTCAAGAAACCCAAAACATGAGGACAATTCAAACTCCGATTAAACAACAGATCAACAGGATGGAGCTATCCTGAAACCACTTCACACATTTATAAAACCAGTTAACACGCTAGTAAAGTCGTTACTGTTAACGAGGTCTTACAATGACCGGGATTTGATTTGGTTTTGATAAGGCCACTTCAATTTAGTATAACTGAAGGGCCATCAAGCAGTTCAGCAGTTACAAGTTCGAGTTCTCCAGTAACAACAGTTCAAGTTCAACAGAAGGCAGTTCTGCAGTTTGGAGTTCAATTGAAAAGCCTATTCTGCAAGAAGACAGTTACAGTTCTGCAAGAAGGCAGTTCCACAGCTCAGAAGAAGACAGTTCAAACAGAGGCAGAGTTCAACAGAAACAGTTCAATAAAGAAGGCCAACAGCTCCAGAAGCAGGCCGACACGCAAGAAGAAACCAGAGCAACCGCCTCAGTGACCATCGGACACCTCGCGGCAACAAGGGCCTTACGAAACTTTTTACTCAAAAGACTCTAAACCCTAACTCTCAACTGTCAAGGATTCGTTTGGTGAGCATTATCCCTGGTTCTCCAGAGTCCAACCTAGCTAGTGAAGTGGGATTGGGAGGGGTGAAGTATTCTTCTAATGTTATTTCCCTCGCTTGTACCGAAGTGTTCCCCACCTTTAGAGTGATAAGAGTGTTTGTGTTGTGTTTTATTTTCTTGAATAAAGATTGAAGTTCTTTCATCAAACTCAGTTGTCTGCTGCACCTTTGTATCACAACCCCCCAAATAAGTCCAGGGTCCAGAACCAAGGGAGTGGGAGCGATTCGAACCTCCCAGAAGTCAGAGGTGAAGCTGACACAAAAACACCACCCCCTACACTATCTTAAAACCTACCTTGAGATAAGCTTCCAATAGCTGAGGGCAAAGCACTGAAGGAATTGGTCAAAAATTGCTGGAGATTTGAGGGAGAGACAGAGGTTCTTGGCCAATGCTTTATTCTCCCTCTTCGTCTTAGTTTTGTGGTTAGTGCCAGTTTCCCTATGGAATCTCAATATTGGTGCTCAACTCAATGCACTGGTTAATGAGGATGATAAAATTGGTTGAGCACAGTTGGCAACTCTGCTGTGTTCACTCAGCAGAGTGTGTCTGTGACATCCACCTTGGAAGAGTCTTTCTGAAATAGAGTTTTCCAAATCACATTCTGAACCTAGAATGAAATTAAATTCTGGTGCGGTGGGAGAGGAAAAGTTATGAGTGACCCTATGTGTTGTTTGTCGACAGGTCAGGAGCATGCTTATTGTTTGCCCTCACCTATGGCAAAAAGTAGCAAACATATGAGTAACGTACACATCACAAAATTCTAAATGATACTGCTGCATACTCACCATGTCAGAAAATGCACTACAACAACTCTCCGTTTCTTTTGGAGAGTAGCTGGGAGATTGACTACTTTCAAATGAATCATTCAGCACTGCAGAAAAAAAATTATTTCATTACTTGAATCAATGAGCTGTTTCTATTTCTAACATCGGTCAACAGGAAAGGTTACTCACTTCAAAACCAATACCTGATTAAAACGGATGTGAAAAGGCCATTCAGTTTATCGTTGAAAGTATCAGTCACATGTACATGCCTCTCAGACCCATTTCACTGTGCAAAATGGTTCTCAATTACATAAAATATTGTAAATTACAGTACACAAAAACAATGCTAGCTGGAAGAATGAGGGAATTGTAACCCCTTACCAGGATTGCATTAACCTCCATATAGTATTTGAGTAATATTATTGGAACAGATAACAACTTGCTGTGAGAGCAACTGACAAAGGCAACTGAAGACATATTTGGAGGAGGGGGGGGGGGGCGGGGAGAGAGAAAGAGGAGTCAAGAAACACACAGTTAAGTAGCCTAAGTATCACAGATTAGTGCAGACACCTAACTACACAGATCGCAATACTGCATTCTGTTTACTGACGTGATGGAATTTTAGGATCAGGTATCAAAAGTTGTAGTTAACGGTACGGCTGCCATAAATCTTCCAAAATAGCACCTAAGGTTAGCAGTCAATGGCTGACACTTTTGTACTGTTGACAGACTTTCTAACACTAATACTATAATGATGGTTGATACTAAAAGCACATGTGGGGAATTGAGGATTTTATGTACAGTGAAACCTTTATAAACGGACACTCCCAAAAAATGGACATCTGCAAAAAACGGACACTTAGAGACCCCCAACTAACTTACATTGTAAAATATACAAGTGACAGTCTGAAACCACGGACACTCGCAAATTACAAACTACGGACAGCGTTCAATGTACCAAACCTTTACAACTTAAAACACGAGACAGCCTGACGTCACACTTTAAAATGTTCAAAGTGCATACTGTATCTGAGTCCGAAGGCCGTGATGACCAGTGAATTGTTACTGGTTTCCTTTTTGTCCATACTGGTATCCAAGGTTTACATCACCCCTGCAGCTGCTGCTTCCAAAAGCAACCTTGTTGATAACGCATGCCAGGAGATGCGCTTGCACCCGACCACATGAAGTACAGTTGTCCATCTGTCTGAGAGTGTGGTTAGGAACAGGTTCCAGTTGCAACATCAGTTTTGTTATATTTGGTTCCAAACATAAGTTCTTAGCATTGCTGCAGCTGATTAGGTGCTGGTTCTTCAAGATTGCTGGGACAATTTTTACAGTACATACAATGACCATTCTGAAAATAAGGACACCTGCAAAAAAAATACCTGATGCAAGTCCCTTAGGTGTCCCTAATTTACATGCTTCACTGTACCTCAATTAGACACAATTACCTTACTATCTGTTCTAATAAATAAGCCAGCTCATAGAAAGTAGGCATAAAACCTATATACAATGGTAACATGCACAGATGTTTTGTAATTCAGTAACCAAGAACAACTGATTTAAAAAAAAATACCAACTTGTATTTATTTAACACCTTTAATGTAGTAAAATGTCCCAAGGCGCTTCACAGTAGTGTTATAAAACAAAATTTGACACCGAGCTACATAAGGAGAAATTAGAGCAGATGGGGGTAGGTTTTAAGGAGCGTCTTAAAGGAGGAAAGATAGGTAGAGAGGCAGAGAGGTTTAGGGAGGGAATTCCAGAGCTTAGGACCTCGCAGCTGAAGGCACGGCCACCAATGGTTGAGCGATTAAAATCAGGGATGCTCAAGAGGCCAGAATTAGAGGAGCGCAGATATCTCGGGGGGGTGGCGGGGGGGTTTGTGGGACTGGAGGAGATTACCGAGATAGGGAGGGGCGAGGCCATGGAGGGATTTGAAAACAGGGATGAGAATTTTAAAATCGAGGCATTGCTTAACTGGGAGCCAATGTAGGTCAGCGAGCACAGGGGTGATGGGTACACGGGACTTGGCTGCCCATGTCCAAACTCGCACCAAGTTTTAAATGACCTCACGTTTACGTAGGGTAGAAAGTGGAAGGCCAGCCAGGAGTGCATTTGAATAGTCAAGTTTAGAGATAACAAAGGCATAGATGAGGGTTTCAGCAGCAGATGAGCTGAGGCAGGGGTGGAGAAGGGCGATGTTACGGAGGTGGAAATAGGCGGTCTTAGTTATGGCATGGATATATTTTTTTTTTAATTTGATTATGGGATGTGGATGTCGCTGGCAAGGCCAGCATTTATTGCCCATCCCTAATTGCCCTTGAGAAGGTGATGGTGAGCCGCCTTCTTGAACCGCTGCAGTCAGTTTGGTGAAGGTACTCCCACAGTGCTGTTAGGTAGGGAGTTCCAGGATTTGACCCAGCAATGATGAAGGATCGGTGATATACTTCTAAGTCAGGATGGTGTGTGACTTGGAAGTGGTGGTGGTGTTTCCATGCGCCTGCTGCCCTTGTCCTTCTGGGTGGAAGAGGTTCCGGGTTTGGGAGGTGCTGCCGAAGAAGCCTTGGCGAGTTGCTGCAGTGCATCTTGTAGATGGTACACACTGCAGCCACGGTACACCGGTGGTGGAGGGAGTGAATGTTTAAGGTGGTGGATGGGGTGCCAATCAAGCGGGCTGCTTTGTCCTGGATGGTGTCGAGCTTCTTGAGTGTTGTTGGAGCTGCACTCATCCAGGCAAGTGGAGAGTATTCCATCACACTCCTTACTTGTGCCCTGTAGATGGTGGAAAGGCTTTAGGGAGTCAGGAGGCGAGACACTCGCCGCAGAATACCTAGCCTCTGACCTGCTCTTGTTGCTACAGTATTTATGTGGCTTGTCCAGTTAAGTTTCTGGTCAATGGTGACCCCCTGGATGTTGATGGTGGGGGATTCGGCAATGGTAATGCTGTTGAATGTCAAGGGGAGGTGGTTAGATTCTCACTTGTTGGAGATAGTCATTGCCTGGCACTTCTGTGGCGCGAATGTTACCTGCCACTCATCAGCCCAAGCCTGAACGTCATCCAGGTCTTGTTCCATGCGGCTTGTTGTATGTGGTTAGAAGCTCATTTCATGGTCAAATTTGACACCAAGGTTGCAAACAGTCTGGTTCAGCCTCAGACAGATGCTAGGGAGAGGGTGGAGTCGATGGGTCTGGCATGGAGTTTGTGGCGGGGACCAAAGACAATGACTTCGGTCTACCCAATATTTAGTTGGAGGAAATTTCTGCTCATCCAGTACTGAATGTCGGACAAGTAGTCTGACAATTTAGAGACAGTGGCAGGATTGAGAGAAGTGGTGGTGAGGTAGAGCTGGGTGTCATCAGCGTACATGTGGAAACTGACGCTGTGTTTTCGGATGATGTCACCGAGGGGCAGCATGTAGATGAGAAATAGGAGGGGGCTAAGGATAGATCCTTGGGGGACACCAGAGGTAACGGTGCGGGAGTGGGAAGAGAAGCCATTGCAGGTGATTCTCTGGCTACGATTAGATAAATAGGAATGAAGCCAGGTGAGTGGAAGGGCTGCTATTCCACACTTAAAACTTTATCTTCTATGTGGACTTGAAAACATTGTTTCATGCTAATGCTTGTGTTCTTTTAAAAATTGAATATTTAGAATAGATTTCTTTGTGTTTCCTGGTCTCTCTCTTTTCACTCTACCACCCTATTCCTGCTCATTTTCCTTAACATTCATGCTCTCTGTTTGCATTAGTTATGGACTAAGAGCTAAGTTCTGGGTAAAATTTGCAATTGGAAAGCAATCAAATGCATGGGTTATGGGATTTTCTTATGTTCAACAGCCTAATTTGGTATTCCCTCTGCACTCCCTCCCAAGCACAGGAGGCCATCTGGGTTTGAATTCAAAGCAAAGAGATCTTCAAACAAATAGTATGTAAAATGGTATTCCACAATACCAACCTGTTCCTCTGTAATCTAAGGGTCTCCAAGTTTCCCCAAATCCTCTGAAAAAGCCATTGTTTTCCTGAACTTTGGACTCTTCTAAGTTGCTTTCCAGAAACTGCTCATGTGAATTATTTTCACCAAAATGATCTTTCTCAATTGCTTCTTTAAATAAATTGGTTTTTGGTTCTGTGAAAATACTTTCATTTTTTCTGTCTTGAATAACACTTTTCTGATCTACAACTGAAGCTGTATACATATCACTTCTTTTATAGGGAGTATTTATTTTAAAACTGGTTTCAGCTGGAGCCAAAGGATTATGCATAAACTTCTCTTGAGATATATAGCTGGCTATAGGTTGACTACTTTCTGAGTTGAAGCACTGAGTCAGAGGTAAATCTCTGCCATAGAAAGTCATGCTCTGACTCGTGGTTGCAAGTTGTGTTGTACCTTTCTGAGATAAAGGAAATGTATCTTGCAAAGCAAAGGAAACATATTCTTCACCATTGTTTGAATGAAGACCTGAACTCTCCATCAAGGAACTTTGTAACAACCTTAAAGTAAAGAAGTATTAACATATTAAATGTATTTTTATATGAAAAGAATAATTGTCATCCTTTGAAAATTAAAAAATCAGGAAGCTTTAGATTCTTTTTCATTTCACAATTATCCTCAAATGTTAGCAGTTGCACAACGAACTTCATCTATATTCCCCAAAAAATCATTGGCCCAGAAATTCCGTTCGCACCCCTCCCGCGGGCGGAGGGCTGCGATTTGGAAAAATCTGTGCCTGGACCGGAGGGCTCCCGGGAGGCGCAGAATTCCATTGCTGTGCCTCTTCAAACTGCCGATGTGCAGTGCACGCGTATCCCAGGGGTGCAGCTAGTTCGCAGCGTCCCTGGGATCACGTGGGCCATGGGGAGCCAATCAGAGCAGGGAATCTCCATTCATAGATTTGACAGGAAGACCTGTCAAATCTATGAATAGAGATCAGCCCCAAAACTTCAAATACATTTTTTTTTTAAAATCACATTTTTAAAATGACTATAAATTACATAAATTAACTATTTTAAACAAAAATTAAAATTTTTGAAAAAAATAATTAAAGTTTTTAACGGGGCTAAAAATAAACTTACCTTTCTTTAAAGTATTTTAAAATGATAAATCAGTGGAAAATTTTTTTTTTTTACTTTCTTAAACTATTAGCCTGCTAAAAGCAGGCCTTGCGCCTGCTTTTCTAGGCGCAGCTGTTCCCGACTTACCTGGACTCAAGCCAGTGTGAAAAAAACGGAAGTTTCTAACGTACGCGCTGCCTATCCGGCGTAGGCGTTTGACCTGGGAAGCCCTTTCTGCAGAGAACGGAAGTGCCGGTTTCCAGCGCGTGCGCAGTGCATGCGTAAAACCGGCACTTCCGTTGGCCCTACGGGTGAGTACACAGCGCGTACACACCCGTAGGGAACGGAATTTCTAGGCCATTAATTTCTATGACAAAGATTTTTAGCACCAAAATATTGATTCAAATCTATGAATAAAAATTTGCTTAGGTTTGGCTAAAGAACCAGGAGATGAGGAGAGATTTTTTTGTTTACAGAGTTGTTATAATCTGGAATGCACTGCCTGGAAGGTTGGTGGGAGCAGATTCAATAATAACTTTTGAAAGACTGTATCAGAGTCATTGATGGCTTTTTATAATTGAGACAGTATTGTTGCCATTATTCCGGTTACTGATGTCCGATTTGCACTGTCCCTTACAGGCCAGAGCACTTTTTTTTAAAGAACATTCCAATTTGGAAAGTACACTATAAATGACTCCGACACTTCATAAAGCAGTCTAAACCAGTGTGTGTAGGACCTCCTGTTTAATTGTCTGCTGCTAGGAAACTAGTGAACCAGGTAGAGTATTGTACCAGTTTTGTAGGCACATTACTTGGAATGTACAGCACAGAAACAGGCCATTTGACTCAACTGGTCCATGCCAGTGTTTATGCTCCACACAAGCCTCCTCCCACCCCTCTTCATCTAACTCTATCAGCATAAACTTCTATTTCTTTCTCCCTCGTGTTTATCTAGCTTCCCCTTAAATGCATCTATTATTCGCCTCAACTACTCCTTGTGGTAGCGAGTTCCACATTCTAACCACTCTCCGAGTAAAGACGTTTCTCCTGAATTCCCTACTGGATTTATTAGTGACTAACTTATATTGATGACCCTTAGTTTTGGTCTCCCCACAAGTGGAAACATCTTCTGGTACAAACTGATAGTCTACCCTATCAAACCCTTTCATAATCTTAAAGATTTCTATCAGATCACCCCTCACCCGAGAGAAAGGAGTCACAGCCTGTTCAATCTTTCCTGATAGGTATAACCTCTCAGTTCTGGTATAATCCTGTAAATGTTTTTTGTACCTACTCCAGTACCTCTATATCCTTTTAATAATATTGAGACAAGAACTGTCTACAGACTCCAAGTCTGGTCCAATGAAATGACAATTTGCTCTGTTTGAATATTAGCTACCTGTAGGCCATGGTGATCAGCATTCAAAAGTCAGAGGAGTGGGCCTTTGAGTTGTTTCTGGAGAAGGGCCTGTGTAATCACTCTGCACAGGCCCCAGGAACAGCGTTAAAAATTTCAAAACAACTGCAGATTATTCAGGCAACTCAGGGACTGCCTCTTTCTGCCTCTGCAGCAGGCCACTTGGCTCACTGCAGTTAGTTTCCGGCCCTGGTCAGTGCAACCTGTTGGAAGCATGCTACTGACCTGGGGACCAGAAGATTGGCCAAGGTCGGGGAGACATCTCCATGGCAGACGGAAATCCTACCCACTAGAGGTACCCCTCAATCGGAAAGCCCAGGCCAATGAGCTTCCCTTAGAGATACTGCTGGCTGAAGACAATTTTTAAAATACATTTGACCTGTTTACTAAAGCCATATAAAAATGTAATTCCAAAGTCTCCTAGCTTATCACAGTTCATACCTACCTGGCATTTGAATGTTTGGGTAAGGTCCTACAATTTGGCACAATCTTTTCATGATCAGTATGCACAACAGTGTGTTCTGTGGGCTCAGTCAATGTGGACATGCCATCTTGGATAAGAAAGCGTTGCTACAAATTTCAGAAAAAAAGAAAATTAAGATACAATAAATATTATTTTCTTACTGCCAAAGCATTCCTAACTTCTAACACAATTTATACTGTAATACTGAAAATTTGACTGAGGAGGACCGTGATTTGATAAATTTGGTATTTATGGACTAGCAATAGAAAAAATGACCATAAAAGCTGCCAGAGTTCATAATGTCCTTCATGGACCCCTGCCCAGTCTGGCCTACATGTGACTGTCCTTATGTGGTTGACTCTTAATGCCCTCTGAAGTAGCATAACAAGCCACTCATTTGTACAAACATACTCAAGGAGATCTACTACCACCTTCTCAGGGCAGCTAGGGATGAGCAATAATGCAGCCTTGCCAACGTGGCAATGCCAACATCCCAAGAACAAATGAAAAAACAGCAAAAGAAGTCCCATAGCGACTCAGTGCATAAAGACATTGTTCCATGTAGAATGGAGTCACCCAGATGAGTATGGTCTTGGGTTCAATCCTTGATCTGTGCTTAGTTAGCTGATCTCAGTTGAGACGCTGGTAGGTCAGTACAACTGACCTCTGTGTCCCCGGGCTAGGTAGAGGAAAATCCACAGGATTCCCACTCTTGTTCATTGAGTACTGACACCTGCTGGAAAGTGCCTGTGTGTTTTGGGTGACATCAGGATTGACTGGCATTATGATCCCCTCCACAGTCAAGTAGCTTGTTAACACTTATTAGCCTAGATTTTCCAATTGTAATGCCAACGGTAACCTATTTCAAATGAATGGGTTACCACTGGTGTTACAATCAGAAAATCTAGCCCACTGACTTGGGTAATGGCTTCTTGAGAAATACCCTTGGTACTGTCCCCAGCATGAATCACTGCCTCCAGGGGAGGAGACAAAAAAAAGTAGTTTATACTGTGTTTAAATGTTTCTTATTAATGATACTTTACATCACTACATGGAGTGTCCTGTCAAACCTGTATACATTTAGTCGCATGGTACATGAGGAAGTTGAAGCAAATTGTTTACTGTAGCTCCAGAGCGTGGAGAGGGCAAGCCGTTAAGTTTCCTTGGTTTGGTTACCCCCAATCCCAATTGTAGAATTTTGGGGTTGAATGGTGATCTCCTTCAATGTCCCACTCCGTATCTGGTTCCTTTATAGAATAGTATTGAGCCATTCCAGGGAATAATTGCACTTAGTGAGTGTCTAGAAATGGGGCCCAGATACCTGGCATTTCCCCAGGTATTCAGATTGGCACAAATCCTGCACATCTGTTGTAGGAGTAGTTCTGTTTCATCATAACATGGGATGTGCTTTCTTGCTGCTAATGAGAATGCATGCAGTAGTGAAATTAAAATGGTTAACACCAAAATAAAAATGTAAATATAACTTTTTAAACCTGTAAATGCTCCTGATTGTCAAAGGATAAGTCCCAAGCAGTAGATAGTTCTGTGCTTAGGTTTTCTTGTAAAGGATAGGTTTTAGCAGAGGTCCATGAATTTGACAATAGATACCCATTGAACTTATCCATTGAAGAACACGAATTGTCCATAACATTATATTCCAGAGAATCTGATTCCAATTCAGGCAAAAGCTAGGGATATAATGAAACAAAAAGGCATTCATAATCTCTTTCAAAAACAAATGTTCTTAGGGAAGTAAATTGCACTTAAGCTAAAACTGAATTAAATTACCTATTAAAATGACAAGATTACACAATGTACATAGGATAATGGGTTTCGAGTAGTGAGTTAAAAGAGAGACGCCTAGATTTTCCAATACAGGTGCACTTTATTCCAAATGGGTAGAAACAAGTGCAAAACTAAGTGTCGTGCATTGGTTTCACACAATTGGGTGTGTGCAGGGAGGTTGCTGAGTGCTTGAACTGGTAAGATTCAGGTAAAATGTAAAGGGATGTGGACACTTAAAGGGAGGCAGGGGCAAAAATTCTTACAGTCCTTGGAAAGCCTCAGAAAGCTTTTGCCAAGGAGAGAGCTGCAAGTGACTGGTAAAAAGGAAGTGAAAGGAGGCCCAATGTGGAGGCATAAAATGGAGCCTGCAGGCAAATGATGGAGCAGCTCAGCATCAGGTTTGTGGCTGCTAAGTGGAGGTGGTTCTGCACAAGGTGGCTCCAAAGAGACCATTTCAGACACCAGCCCTTTTGATAACCATTGAACATTGCCTGCAGGGAGGTGGAAGCAGGTTTGAGACCGCAGCTGACTGTTACTGTCATTGGGAATGCCATCCCTACGCTGCATGTGAATGGTAGATATACTTGCAGCAGATGGCACTGCTCTGATCCAGAGCCCATGAGAACAGTTCTCCATGACTGTTACCAGGTAGGTGTGTCAAGAACTGCAGAAATGATTGGTGGCATCTTGGTGGGCATGGCCAATCAGACTGTGCTGATTGTTGATTTAGAAGTGGTACCTGCGTTTGAATTGTTTTTGTTGACGTTGTTTTGAGACGTTTTAGGTAGATTGTACAAGGCAATCACATTGGGACAGGCCAGTGGAGTGAGAAAGCAACTGACTGGCCTGAACTGGAGTTCAACACTGGAGTGTAGTTTGCTTGAAGTGAGTCCATTTATTATGATAGAACAGTTGAAACCAGTGTTGTGTGAAACTTAAATTAAGTAGGGTTTCTGGAAACTAGGACAACCACAAGTATAAGACCTGCTTGAGGTAAAGGTTACTGAGCTTGAGAAAAAGTTAGAAACACTCAACATTATATGGGAGGAGGAAGGTTTCCCAGAACTTCTCGGCAAGAAAGAGATATCATCTGGGTCATGTTGAAACCAATGATGTAGGGAAGAATAGGATTCAGGTCCTCTCTAGGGAGCTCTCGAAATCAGGAAGTAGATTAAGAAGCAGGACTTTGAAGATCAGAATCCCTGGATTACTACTAATACCATGTGCTAACATCAGCAGCCAGACTAGGGAAGTGAATGCATAGCTAGAGATGCAGCTGAAAGGGACGTGTTTAGATTTCCGGGATATTGGGACATGCTTTGGGGCAGGAGTGAGCTGAACTGATGGAAGAGCCAACAACTGAACAGAGGTATGTTAACTAGAGCTGGGGGGTGGGGGGGGGGTGGCGGGTTGAACTAAACTGAAGGGAAAAGCAAGATTGTAGAGTAAGCAACTTAGAAAGGAAAGTTAAATAGAACTGTATAGATAATAAGGGAGTAGAAAGGTCAAAGGAAGTTAAATAGGGCAATGTAGTCAAAAAGAAATTATCACAATGTGGGAGAAAAAAAAGGAAAGGTTGTAAAACCAAGAGAATCTAAACTATGTATATTAATGCACAGGATACAGGGAAAAAGATTGGTGAACTTGAGTCATTCATTCAAATAGAAAATTATAACATAATAGTAATAACTGAAGTGGGGCTGTTCATGGGTCAGAATTGGCAATTAAATACACCCAGGTATAAAACTGTCAGGAGTGATAGGGAAGGAAGGGAGGAGTGTTAGCAGTATTAATGAGACACAATAACACAGCATTAGAGCAGAAGGTCTTAAAAAGAGAAATGCACCAAACACTTTGCATTGAGCTGAAGGGGTTGGTTCCACTTCTGAGAGTATATCATAAACTGCCAACCAATGGAAAGGATATTAAAGATGAAATATGTAAACAAATTAGAGAGGTGTGTATTAACAACCGAGTTGTAATTGTAGATTTTAATTATCCAAAAATGGATCGGGATAGGAAATATGTTTGTTTTGAGAAAGGAGAGATTCTTTTTTGCAGTGTATTCAGGACTGTTTTCCCAGGCAATATGTTGGTACTCCAACAAGTAAGGAAGCAGTACTTGAACCGGTCCTGGGTAATGAAGCAAAGTAGGGTAATGAAGCAAAGTAGGCAACCTAAAAGTAAGGGGATATTTGGGAAGTAGTCATCACATTATAATTAAGTTTAATGTAAGAAACAGAAAAGGAAAAGGAAAAGGAAAATACTGCGGATGCTGGAAATCTGAAATAAAAACAGAAAATGCTGGAAACAAAAATTGAGAACATGGGTACTTGCTTGGAAAAAAGCAAATTGTAGCAAAATAAAATGGCTGTTAGAAAGAAAACTTGGCAAACAGAACCATAGATCCGCAATGGGAAATACTTAAACAAGAGAGATAGAAAGGGTGTAAATTAATTATATTCCAATTACACAAAAAAGGGTATTGAAGGCCAGGATGGATGAACAAGGAGATTAGATTAAATTTGAAGCTAAAAAACAGGGCAGATAATAAAAATGAAAGCTAGTACAAATATGAAGAGTATTAGTCAATCTCTGTGGCATTGCACACAGGGAGTCGAGACCAAATGTAGAATTCAGTTCAAGCAGGGTTCGAAGGCAGTGGGATAACCGGATCCAGGCGGTTCAAGGGAGAGAAGTAGGTGCATAAGGGATAGGAGGTGGAAGATGGGGAAAGGCGTGAGAAGTTGAGGGAGACGGAGGTGGGGGGTGGAAGAGAGGGCCAGCAGATTATGGAGAAAGATTGGGTGGCTCTGGGCCAGAGCTGAATTTCCTCTCAATGAGAAGGGGGGAACTCCACTCCCTTCTTTATAAAAAAGATAAAAATAAGCCATGAAATTATAGGTCACAATCTTATTTCAGTTGCTGGTAAACTAGGGCTAATCTTTATGATCCCATGCTCCCAGCAGGGAAGCTATGTCCACAGGGAGCACAGGTCAGAGATAGGGTTACAAAATAGTAATCCTGATTCTCCAATCATTGTTCCCTGTGAGCACAGCTCTCTGCTTGGAGCATGGAATTAGCTCTCTAGGATCTAGAATTTGGGATGAAATTACTAAGCACTTGGAGAAACACAAGTTAATCAGGGCCAGTTAGTATGGATTACCAGAAGGCAGGTCATATTTGACCAACCTTCTAGAATTCTTTGAAGAAATAACAAAAGGAGGGAATAGCATAGCTATTGATCATTCTGGACTTGGTTGCAATAAAAGAGAAGGTACACTTATCTCATTGTCATATATTAATGGAGATTATATACATCTGCATGATCAGGTAAGGGCAGAGAGGCCTGAGGTACTGTGATATTCTAGGATGTGTATCGCATTGAAGGATTTGTCATTTCTTTGAAGGCAGGGGAAATGGAGTAATGGCAGTAATAACAAAGAGAGATTACTGGAAAGATGGAAACACTCATGTTCTGGGGATCCATCTGTAAAATATATCTGCCTGTGTCTGTGGTTCATGGATCAAAGAAATCAAATTATCTTATTCGGTACTATGCTTGAAACCTAATGAAAAGGAGAAAATCACCCTTCATTGTATTTACCTTAGCAGGTACAACCAGTGCAGCTTAAAAGTTTCAAAAGCACAAGTTAAGCCCAAAACAATACAACTTGGGAATGGAAAATGTGAGAATTATGATATTCTCTGTGGTGTCCCATTTTACCAAGTCTGACATCAAATATATACCCTCTCTTCACATGTTTCCTCAATGATGCATTTGGAAACAACCTTTATCCCCCAACCAGTTTGCATATTTCCATATATTTTGCAGTACTCTATTCATAACTTAAAGCTTCCATGAGATTAGTCAGCAAAGACAAGTTGATTGTTGTATTCCAGTAGACATTTTAAAGAGATAGTTACCTAGAGAATATTGTATTTAAACATACATTTGGTTTGCTTAAATGCAATGCTAATCCCCACCTCCAATGCCATCACGAGTGTTTAAGAACAGATGTTGCAGCAGTGTTACAAACACCCCATGCAGTCTCCTGCTTTCTACCCCCGGTCTAAGATATGATACCCATATTATCTATTTTAAAAGGATGAAAAATTGAGTGCACCATGGGCTCTTTGTTGATGTTTAAACAATGTACTGTACAGGCATTGAACAATTGTGTGTCAAATGATGCTGCAATTAGAATATTTTGTCCGGTTTTAGACATTTTACCTTAGGAAGGATGTCTAGTCCTGGAGAGGCTGCTGAAGAGATTCCCTGAGATGATACAAGAAAGACTTGCACTTATATAGCGCCTTTCACAACCACCAGACGTCCCAAACCACTTTACAGCCAATGAAGTACCTTTTTGACGTGTAGTCACTGTTGTAATGTAGGAAACGCGGCAGCCAATTTGCGCACAACAATATTTTTACACAAAGGGTTGTTAGGATATGGAATACTCTACCAGAAACAGTGGTGGAAGCAGAATTCACAATAGCTTTTGAAAGAGGAATGGATAAATATTTGAAAGAAAACTTAAGGGTATAGGAAACGGCAGGGAATAAGACAAAGCTCTTTCAGGTGCAATGGGTCGAATGCCTGCTTTGCTGTAAAATTCTAGGAGTTACTTTACTACTTCAGATTGTGAACCCAAAGTGTTCTGTTTCATCAAGTGGATTTTGAGATTGACACTCACCTCCCCATATTTTAAGTTTGCTGTATTGGCAAAATGTTTTGTTCTGTTGCTCCATTCATTTTCTTGCGTACTGTTAAGATGTACAAAATATTTATTTCTTTAATTTTAGTTTACAGTTAACTCAGCTTGAAAAATCACTGATATCAATATATAAATAGAATCACTTCTAATTTGCCTGGAAGTAAAATTTACTCTTTCACTGCAGTAGCTTATTACAGACTGGAAATTGCTGTTATCATATGAACATTTAACGCATATGTATTGAATTCCTCGCTTTGTTATTTTAACTGAGGCATTAACTGATTTGTTTTACAGGAAACTTTCGTTTATCCGGCATCGACGGGACCGGCGTGGTGCCGGTTTATCGAAAGTACCGGATAACAGAGAGTTATATCTACCGAGGCTATTTTTAACAAAGAGACTCCAAGCAGCACGGGAGAATCTACTCATGCGACTGCAATGTTTCGGACTTGCGACAGCGCCAGGAGGCCGAGTAGTGGCAATTTTGAAAAGTACCCCTACTGACTAATTCGGCGTTCGCGGACTCGGACTCGGGATCGGCAACATTGCCGGTTATTTGAGAGGATTTTTCGGAGCACTCGGCGTTCGCGGAGACTCGACTGCGACTCGGCAACATTGCCGGTTATTTGAGAGGAGTTTTCGGAGGATGATTTTTGCCGGTTAAGCGAGAATTCCGGATATTTGGGTGCCGGATAAACGAAAGTTTCCTGTAGTTTAAATCAGTTAGAGTCTCTTTTAAAATAGTGGAGAGGGGAATTGACATTGCGAGCAATAAAAGGACAGAGGCGCACAGCATAAGCCACAAGATCACCAAAGAAGTGGGTATGTCAGAAACCATTCTGCCAATTGTCGATTAGGTCAGAACTTTAAAGGTGATGGATAATTTGAGAGATAGTAGAGGAGACTTCTTTTCAATAAAGTTCTATTTAGCAAGCTTTAATAGTGCATTTACAGAAGTTATCAGCAAAGGAAAATTTGGCTTGGGAGACGATTTTCTGAGTTTGTGTTGCTAGCAGGGTGCTTCACCCAACAGCTGCAGATATCAGAAAATCGTGGGATCTACCAGTGATGTCCTGATAGGCATGGCCAATGGATGAGGCTTCCTGCCAGCAGTGCAAATTCGATAAATTATTTCTCAGTTAATTCAGACTGCAATTGGGACAGAAATTTTGACAGTCAGAAAGGCAGACACAATTGGATTAAGATAGTGTACCAGTTCTGACAGATGAGGAACAGTGAGATATTAGACCATGCGTGCCAGATAGAATATCAGTTACTTCAATAACACATAGATTAGTAGAGTAAAAGTTGCAGTCAGGCCATGGAAAATCAAGAATTAATTCACAACTGTCCCAATTACCTAACTTATGAAGGAGTAATTTCACAAGACTCCACTGCCAATGCAGAGCCCCACTGGGCATGAATGCAAGTTGGAGATAAAGTTGCAATACTGTACCCTAATTCTCCAACCTGTTTCATTGCTGGCAGACATGGACACCCAACAGCCAATCACCTCACTTCCACCTCCTACTGGGGAAACACTTAGAAAGTGCACATGGTATACAAGTAGAAGACATACACCATACACTTACAATAAGGGGAAGCACTGGGACCAAAATACACTGAATACAAGTGCGCCACATGTTGCTGGGGGGTTAACATTTAAAGTTAACTGGCGCTTTAATGTGCAGAGTGTTAATTTGGGATGGAGCAGAATAAAGTAGTTGTGGAGAGATGAAGTGGTATTCCTGGTATTCCAGTAGCTACTCTTCTGAGGCCATTGGATATTACACTTTATTTGGAAAGTATTGGACGTATGTACAGATGCAACAGATGTTTCAGGCATTTAACTACTGCCCTCTTTTACAGCCTGCCTGATGACTCTAGCTGAGTGATTGGTTCCTTGTGCAAACCAGTCCATCTCAGGATCAGTGTTATCTTCCGCTTTTGGATGCTGGTGCCTGTCTTCCACCTGCTCTATGGTAAAGGCCATTTGAAGAGCAAAGCTGGTTAAGAAGCAACAGGCAACAATAATTTAGGGCAACAACAGAAAACACTGGAAAAACTCAGCAGGCCAGGCAACATCCGTGGAGAGAGAAACAGAGTTAACGTTTCAGGTCGAAACCCTTCGTCAGAACTGAGAAAAAAGCAGGAAATGAAATAGATAAAAAAGCAAGGGGGAGGCTGGGAGGAGGAATAAAAGAACAAACTGGGTGGTCTATGGTAAGTAGAGACATTAAGAGATGCTCAAGGCAAGACGAGATGGTAATAGGACAGGTTAAGAAACAAAAGGTGGCTCAGAAGTGTGAAGTGTGAAATGTTGGCAGAATGAGAGACAGCTGCCGTGGGGGGAGAGAGAGAAAAAAAAGGGAAAAGGCACAAACCAAAAGGGTGGATATATATATATGTGGTAGGGGCCGAGGTTATGATCTGAAATTGTTGAACTCGATATTGAGTCCGGAAGGCTGTAAAGTGCCTAATCGGAAGATGAGCTGCTGTTCCTCGAGCTTACGCTGAGCTTCCGTGCAACAATGCACGAGGCCGAGGACGGTGAGGTCTGAGTGGGCGTGGAGAGGTGAATTAAAATGACAAGCGACCGGAAGCTCGGGGTCACCCTTACGGACTGAACGGAGGTGTTCCGCAAAGCGGTCACCCAATCTGCGTTTGGTCTCCCCAATGTAGAGGAGACCACATCGTGAGCAGTGAATACAGTATACTAGATTGCAAGAAGTACAAGTAAATCGTTGTTTCACCTGGAAGGGGTGTTTGGGGCCCTGGAGAGTGGGAAGGGGGGATGTATAAGGGCAGGTGTTGCATCTCCTGCGCTTGCACGGGAAGGTGCCGGGCGAGGGGGAAGGGGTGCTGGGGGCGATAGAGGAGTGGACTAGGGTGTCTCGGAGGGAGCGGTCCCTACGGAATGCTGAAAGGGGAGGTGAGGGGAAGATACGTTTGGTGGTGGGATCACGTTGGAGGTGGCGGAAATAGCGGAGGATGATCCATTGAATGTAGAGGCTGGTGGGGTGAAACGTGAGGACAAGGGGAACTCTATCGTGGTTCCGGGAGGGAGGGGCCGGGGTGAGGGCAGAAGTGCGGGAGATAGAATGGACACGGTCGAGGGCCGTGTCAACCACGGTAGAGGGGAATCCTCGGTTGAGGAAAAAGGAAGACATGTCGGAAGCACTGGTATGGAAGGTGGCATTGTCGGAGCAGATGCGGCGGAGACGGAGAAACTGGGAGAAGGGAATAGAGTCCTTACAGGAGGCGGGTTGGGAGGAAGTGTAGTCCAGGTAGCTGTGGGAGTCAGTGGGCTTGTAGTGAATGTTGGTCAATAACCTATCCCCAGAGATGGAGATGGAGAAGTCGAGGAAGGAAAGGGAAGAGTCGGAAATGGACCATGTGAAGGTGAGGGAAGGGTGGAAATTGGAGGCAAAGTGAATGAAATTGTCTAGTTCAGGGCGAGAGCAGGAAACGGCACCGATACAGTCGTCAATGTACCGGAAAAAGAGGTGAGGGAGGGGACCCGAGTAGGACTGGAACAAAGAGTGTTCCACATATCCCACGAAAAGGCAGGCATAGCTAGGACCCATGCGGGTACCCATAGCAACACCTTTGATTAGGAGGAAATGAGTGGAGTCAAAGGAGAAGTTGTTCAATGTGAGAACAAGTTCAGCCAGGCGGAGGAGGGTGGTGGTGGATGGGAACTGGTTGGGCCTCTGTTCAAGGAAGAAGCGAGCGCCCTCAGGCCATCCTGGTGGGGGATGG
Source organism: Squalus acanthias (assembly GCA_030390025.1). Lineage (NCBI taxonomy): Eukaryota > Metazoa > Chordata > Chondrichthyes > Squaliformes > Squalidae > Squalus > Squalus acanthias. The sequence continues at coordinate 91,523,231 of CM059434.1, read as the reverse complement.
AGGTGTAGACGGATTGTACGTCCATGGTGAAAAGGAGGCAGTTGGGGCCAGGAAACTGGAAACTGTTAAAGTGGTGGAGGGCGTCAGAGGAATCGCGGATGTAGGTGGGAAGAGACTGGACAAGGGGAGAAAAAAGAGTCGAGATAGGAAGAGATAAGTTCCGTGGGGCAAGAACAGGCTGAAACGATGGGTCTACCAGGGCAGTCCTAATTTAGGGCAACCTGGCTAGACTAAGCTGCTACACTCTTCCAATCGATCTGAGTCAGAACCTTTGCTTCAGGCTGCTGAGGGCCTGCTCCACCAAGGCCTTGGTAGGAATATGTGCCTAATTTTAGTGCTCTTCAGGTCTTGCCCTTAGAAGTCTCAAAGGGGTAAACAGCCGCCAAGGCTGCAGTGAATAACCTTGGCCTTCCTGACCCTTGAAATAATGGTGGCACCGTGAATGGGCATAAAATGAATCAATCATAGAAACTGCCAAGGTAATGGGTATCCATGTGTATCACAGACCAGCTGCATATTCATAGAATGGAACTCTATTCTGTTCGTGACGGAGGTGGTACTGGGGTAGGGGCACATATCGCGTGCATGACATCAATAATGCATTTAACTTGAGGGAATCACCCAGATGGTAACAGTGAAGGGATCTCTCGTGCTGCTGCGTTTTTTTCCATGGCGATACAGATGAATTGGCAGGCCCATGCAAGCCAGGCACCTGTGATCTATGTGATGCAACTGCGAGATGGAAGATTTGGCAGATATTTCCTGTTGGTGATTGGAAGAACTCAGCGCCAGAAGCATTCATGGCAGCAATTACCTTGACAGCCACCTTTAATATTGTAATAACAAAAAGGATCATTTTGTGGGGGACTGCCAGTCCAGATTTTAGGCCGGAACTCAGAGCTGCCAGGGTACGGCCTTTACGGCCCCAATGGAAATCCTGGCTCTTTCAGAGGCAGACTCTCAATATGCATGACAATAGGTGGGCATTATGGTGGCATAGAGCAGTCTGCCCATTGGGAAAGCCATCCTTTGTCTAAAGTCGATCTGCGTGTGGGTTTGGGGGTGGGGGAAGTTTGGGATCCCAAAATATTTTTCTGGGGAGAGGAAAGCATTACAGGAAAATGAAGTGCAGGTGTCAGTGATTTAAAAAATGTGACGGGGTTAAAAAAGTTCCTCAGATGCCTGTGATCAGTCAACCCTTCAGCTCACCAACTCCTCACTTACACATATATGAGGTTCTAGAGGGAGCTGTTTTACTGTTTTCGGGGAGGTTTAAAGTTACACGAATTGAGGTGCCGCCTACACCCGGGAAACTTCCGTATGCCTGAACAGTAGTTATGCAAATGAGCTGAGGGGCTTTGATGAGCATAAGATCTGCACTGTTAAAAAGATCAAGGAAATTTGTGTTCAGCACCATAACAGCACATTTCTCTATCTTTTGATGCAATAACAGCAAAACAATAATGTAAGTACTGAAGACAACAAGGAAATGAGCACTTTGCATCTGTCTTTACCAAGGAAGAAGATGCTGCCAAAGTCATAGTGAAAGCGGAGGTAGTTGAGATAATGGATGGGATAAAAATTGATAAGGAGGAGGTACTAGAAAGACTGGCTGTATTTAAAGTAGGTAAGTCACCAGGACCAGATGTGATGCATCCTAAGATGCTGAGGGAAGTAAAGGTGGAAATTGCGGAGATACTGGCCATAATCTTCCAATCCTCCTTGGATACGGGGGTCGTACCAGAGGACTGGAGAATTGCAAATGTTACACCCTTGTTCAAAAGAGGGTGCAAGGATAAACCCAGCAACTACAGGCCAGTCAGTTTAACTTCGGTAGTGGGGAAGCTTTTCGAAACAATAATCTGGGACAAAATTAACAGTCACTTGGACAAGTTTGGATTAATTAAGGAAAGCCAGTACAGATTTGTTAAAGGCAAATCGTGTTTAACTAACTTGATCGAGTTTTTTGATGAGGTAACAGAGAGGATTGATGAGGGCAATGCGACTTCCAAAAGGCGTTTGATAAAGTGCCACGTAACAGGCTTGCCAGCAAAGTTGAAGCCCATGGAATAAAAGGGACAGTGGCAGCATGGATACGAAATTGGTTAAGTGACAGGAAGCAGAGAGTAGTGGTGAACGGTTGTTTTTCGAACTGGAGGGAGGTATACAGTGGTGTTCCCCAGGGGTCGGTCCTAGGACCACTGCTTTGCTTGATATATATTAATGACTTAGACTTGGGTGTATAGGGCACAATTTCAAAATTTGCAGCTGACACAAAACTTGGAAGTATAGTGAACAGTGATGAGGATAGTGATAGATTTCAAGAGGAAGGGGCAGACACGTGGCAGATGAAATTTAACACAGAAAAGTGCGAAGTGACAAACACAAAAGGAAAAGCGGCCCAACCATGGCTAACAAAAGAAATTAAGGATAGTATTAGATCCAAAGAGGAGTCATATAAAGTTGCCAGAAAAAGTAGCAAGCCTGAGGATTGGGAGCAGTTTAGAGTTCAGCAAAAAAGGACCACGAGATTGATTAAGAGGGGAAAAATAGAGTATGAGAGTAAACTTGCAAGGAACATAAAAGCGGATTGTAAAAGCTTCTACAAATGTGTAAAAAGAAAAAGATTAGTGAAGACAAATGTAGCTCCGTTACAGTCAGAAATGGGAGAATTTATAATGGGGAACAAGGAAATGGGCAGAGCAATTAAACAAATACTTTGGTTCTGTCTTCACGGAATAGGACACAAATAACTTCCCAGAAATGCTAGGGAACCAAGGGTCTTGTGAGAAGGAGGAATTAAAGGATATTAGTATTAGTAAAAAAAATTGCTGGAGAAATTAATGGGACTGAAAGCTGATAAATCCCCAGGGCCTGATAATCTGCATCCCAGAGGACTAAAAGAGGTAGCCATGGAAATAGTGGATGCATTGGTTGTCATCTTCCAAAATTCTATAGATTATGGAACAGTTCCTACAGATTGGAGGGTGGCAAATGTAACCCCACGATTTAAAAGAGGGCGAGAGAAAACAGGGAACTACAGACCAGTTAGCCTAACATCAGTAGTAGGGATAATGCTAGAGTCTATTATAAAGGATGTGATAACAGGACACTTAGAAACTATCAACGGGATTAGACAAAGTCAACACGGATTTATGAAAGGGAAATTGTGTTTGACAAACTTACTGGAGTTTTTTGAGGATGTAACTGGTAGAATAGATAAGGGAGAACCAGTGGATGTGGTGTATTTGGATTTTCAGAAGGCCTTTGATAAAGTCCCACATAAGAGGTTAGTGTGCAAAATTAAAGCACATGGGATTGGGGGTAATATACTGGCATGGATTGAAAATTGGTTAACAGACAGGAAACAGAGAGTAGGAATAAATGGGTCTTTTTCGGGGTGGCAGGTGGTGACTAGTGGGGTACTGCAGGGATCAGTGCTTGGGCCCCAGCTATTCACAATATATATCAATGATTTGGATGAGGGAACCAAATGTAATATTTCCAACTTTGCTGACGACACGAAACTAGGTGAGATTGTGAGTTGTGAGGAGGATGCAAAGAGGCTTCAAGGCGATTTAGACAAGTTGAGTGAGTGGGCAAATACATGGCAGATGCAGTATAATGTGGATAAATGTGAAGTTATCCACTTTGGTAGGAAAAACAGAAAGGCAGGGTATTATTTAAATGGTGCTAGATTGGGAAATGCTGATGTACAAAGGAACCTGGGTTTCCTTGTACACCAGTCACTGAAAGCAAACATGCAGGTGCAGCAAGCAGTTAGGAAGGCAAATGGTATGTTGGCCTTCATTGCAAGAGGATTTGAGTACAGGAGCAAGGATACCTTACTACAGTTGTACAGGGCCTTGGTGAGACCACACCTGGAGTACTGTGTGCAGTTTTGGTCTCCTTACCTAAGAAAGGATATACTTGCCATAGAGGGAGTGCAGTGAAGGTTCACCAGACTGATTCCTGGGATGGCAGGACTGTCGTATGAGGTGAGATTGGGTCGACTAGGCCTGTATTCACTAGAGTTTAGAAGAATGAGAGGGGATCTCATTGAAACGTATAAAATTCTGACAGGGCTAGACAGACTGGATGCAGGGAGGATGTTTCCCCTGGCTGGGGGGTCTAGAACGAGGGGTCAGTCTCAGGATACGGGGTAGGACATTTAGGACTGAGATGAGGAGAAATTTCTTCACTCAGAGGGTGGTGAACCTGTGGAATTCTGTACCACAGAAGGCTGTGGAGGCCAAGTCACTGAATATATTTAAGAAGGAGATAGATAGATTTCTAGACACAAAAGGCCTCAAGGGTGACATGAATCTGGCATTCATGAAAGAAAGACTTATGAAATAAGACTGAGTGGCCTGTGAGTGTCGCTGTCCAGGGAGAGTATAAATACTCGGGCACGGGCCCAGCTTGCGCAGGACATTCTTAACAGGAACTAGTGAAGGACACAACTAGACCTCCATGTTGTAAAACAGTTGATTAAAGTTTTGTTTAACTCTTAGACCAAGTGCCTAGTAGTTTTCTTACGTCAAAGGGGTATGGGGAGAGAGCGGGAATATGGTATTGAGATAGAGGATCAGTCATGATCATATTGAATGGCGGAGCAGGCTCAAAGGGTCGAATGGCCGACTCCTGCTCCTATTTTTCTATGTTTCTATGTGACACATTTTGGTAGGAAGAACTAGGAGAGGCAATAGCCCAAAAATTCGGCCGTTCTCGGGTGAGTACGGACTGTGTACTCACCCGTATTCATTCCCGAAGTGCCGGTTTCCTGCATGCACTGCGCATGCGCGGGAAACCGGCACTTCCGGTATGGCGAAGGGGGCGGTTCCATGGTGAACCGCGTGCGCGCTGGAGGCTGCGCGCACGCAGCACACTTAGGTTTTTTTTCAGGTTTCAACACGAGGGTAAGTATTGAAGATTCTACGCTAGTAAAAAGGAGGCGTAAGACCCCTTTTGAACGGTAAGTAGTTAATTAAGTATAATTTTAAATTTTTTTCAACAGGTTTATCTTTTTTAGAGACTTTAAAGAAAGGTCAGTTTATTTTTATAACTTTTAAAAAGTATTTAAATTTTTTCAAAAATTTAAATTTTTGTTTAAAGTGGTTAATTTATTTAACTATAGTTATTTTATTAATGTGATTTTTTTTTAATTTATTTGAGGTTGAGCTGTTCTTTTGGGGCCGATTTCAATTCACAGATTTGACAGGTCTCCTGTCAAATCTATGAATGAAAGATGGTCTGCTGCCATTGGCTCTCCATGGCCCACGTGATCCCAGGGATCGCATCACACTAACTGCGCCCCTGGAACACGCAAGCACTGCGCGCCGGCACTAGGGAGAGGCCCGGGACCCGAAGTTTCTGTGGGCCCGAAACACAACGGCAGGCGCGGTGGGTAAGAGCGCGCGCGATCCTTACCCCCGCGGCAAGCCGGCCACCCGAATTTCTAGGCCAATATAAACTGAAGGATACAATTCTAAAAGGGGTGCATGAACAGAGACACCTGGAGGTATATGTGCACAAATCGTTGAATGTGGCAGGGCAGGTTGAGAAAGCAGTTAAAAAAGCATACAGGATCCTGGGCTTCATAAATAGAGGCATGGAGTACTAAAGCAAGGAAGTCATGATGAACCTTTATAAAACACTGGTTCGGCCTCAATTGCAGTATTGTGTCCAATTCTGGGCACTGCACTTTAGGAAGGATGTGAAAGCCTTAGAGAGGGTGCAGAAAAGATTTACAAGAATGGTTCCAGGGATGAGGGACTTCAGTTACGTGGATAGACTGAAGAAGCTGGGGTTGTTCTCCTTAGAGCAGAGAAGGTTGAGAGGAGATTTGATAGAGGTGTTCAAAATCTAGACAGAGTAGATAGAGAGAACCTGTTCCCATTGGCGGAAGGGTCGAGAACCAGAGGACACAGATTTAAGGTGATTGGCAGAAGAACCAAAAGCGACATGAGGAAAAAAAAATTTATGCAGTTAGGATCTGGAATTCACTGCCTGTAAGGGTGGTGGAGGCAGATTCTTTGTGGCTTTCAAAAGGAAATTGGATAAGGACCTGAAGGAAAAAAATTCGCAGGGCTACGGGGAAAGGGCGGGGGAGTGTGACTAGCTGAAGTGATCTTGCAGAGAGCCGGCATGGGCTCGACAGGTCAAATGGCCTCCTTCTGTGCGGTTATGATTCTATGATTCTAAATTCATGGCCATTATGTTTCATTCACTGTTATACTGGATGTATAATTGTTTGTGCTGGTACCCATTAAAGATATTATCACAGGCGCAACCACCACAGCACAAGTTCACAAATTTGATTGGGTTATCTTTCAAAACAAAAATAAAATACCAGCATTGACTTTCTTCTAGGAATATTCGAGAGGGTGTAGAGCAGGGAGACATTGGTAACTCAATGTTATGTCGTCTAATTGGCATTTTTGTATCTTTCTTCATATCTACTTGAATGATCTTGTTTGCTACATCTATGAAAAAGAAGAGACATTAATTACTGGTCATCTCACCACTATTGTCAATACAAAGACATTGACCTGAGTAGTAAGGAAATTAGTTTTTAAAAAGGATGCAAGGAGTCAGTCAGGATTCTTGGAATGGATGATAGTAATGGTGAGTGGCAAGGACACGGGATGTGAGGCTTCATTGTGCTCGTATGCACTGCAGGATGTGAGGCATTTGATATGAGCACTACCAAGTGACTTTGTTTCCCTGGTACTCCAACTATTGCATCCCTCTTCACTCTAATTTGAGCCAGTAGCACTTCCACATCAGCAACAGAGAAGTTAGCTACTTCCTTCTTCAGCAGCAGCCATTCCACTCCCTCTTCCAAGAGCCTGGTCCTCCCTTTAACTGCATGTATCCCTCCTCCAATTTCAGCAGGCATAAGTCCTTCTCTACCAGACTGATAGTGCTGCATTGGGGACCCAGGAATTTCCAGGCCAACAATGAAATGATAATTTTGATCCTTGAAACCATTTTTAAAGTGAAAATCTATTTTTGTATTTTATAATGTGGAGGCTATAATTAGGGATCTGATTATTAAAATCTTCAATTAATTATTGTCAGCAAAGAAAATACCAAATTCAAACCGCTGCCGTGACCTTATCTGCCCCCTGTTCCAGTTTTGGTCTTGGTACAAGTGGCAGCCCTAATTAAATACTTGTCTGGTTATCTCTTGCATATACTTTTTACTAAACAAAAGACAGATTTAGTCTCTAACTGACTGATTTATGTTTCCCACAAGAGAAAGTGGAACTGTTGACATATCATGTAAAATTTATACATAACCAACAGGTTTCTCAGAAAACTTAATGCAATCATTGAACAGATTACAAACATACCAGAAAATAAATATTAGGCCAGAATTTGTGGTAGGTAATAACGGTGAACTAACAGCGTTCGACGTTATTACCCTTTGAAACTAACTGCAACTTCAGGATGTAACGCATGTGCATCTAAACGCAGAAATCCTGAAGTTGCGGTCAGCCATTCACTACTCTGACACTGGCTGCGCTGTGGACACCGCCGCCCCCACCCCACCCCACCCACCCCATCTCCGTCAATCAGTATAATTAGTGAAACTGGTGAAAACTTGGGTATTTCTGCAATGATATCAATGTTAAATACCCCATTAAATGTTAGGCTTTGTTGGATTAGGTGTAACTAGGGTTTTAACAGCATATTGACTGCTAAACAAACATTATAGCCCTGAAAAACTAATTTTAATTTTGTGGAGTGTCAACTTTTAAGAAACTTTATGAAAAAAAGTTCATATTTTTTTTTAAGTTTGTTCATATTTATTTCAGGTTTACCTTATCCCCATGCGAGAGCCCCAATCTTTGTTTTGCTCTCTTAACATTTTTAAAAAGTCGGGATAAAAGCAGGCTCTCATTTCCTGCTTCCCTGTCTGTGAGAATTCTGCAATGTGATTGGCTGCTTAGATAGCTTGTTGACGTCACAGCAGATCATGTTAGGGATTCCCCACTATACGGCACTGAAATCACTTACGTGTTGCGAGATCTCTGGGCAGCTTTCTTCAAGGCCAGCGGCGAACGCTTCTGCTTCGCCGCTGACCGCAAAGTTCGAGCCGTTATGCGCTAAAGCACACAACTGATAAGATACATTTCAAAGCACACTAAATGTTTTGAGGTGCCCTCACACATTAAGTAAAATTGATAACATTAACACATTTGAAGCCCAGGAATCCACAATTAACATAGAAGAAGGTTAAAATAAAAAGGAAACGCTGCAAATGCTTATAATCTGAAACAGAAATCAGAAAATACTGGAAATAGACAGGTCAGACAGCATAATTTGTTATGAATTTGCATCGGAGTAGATACCTTCTAGAATTCAGTGGTGTCATTCACTCCTGTAAGTGGTCTCAGCATCTTAGTTTTATGAGAGTTGACTCACACTGTCCTAATCTTCTTAGAGTAGTGTACCCAGGGCAGTAACAATAGTACCTCCTTGTGATCTAACTGGATATTCATGTCTTTCACACTGGTGTTTCTTCAATCTCTTCGAAGCAATACGATCAAATACTTGGTGAGATGGGATTTGATGAGATTTGATATGAAACTAAACACTGAGTCTGCTTTGCAAACTGTACTTTTATCATCTGAATAGTGGCGAGAATGTGCAACTTGCCACAACGTGGAGTGGTTGAAGCAAATAGTAAAGTTGCATTTAATGGGGCGCTAGATAAGTACTGGCCCATAAATTGTGTTCCCTACGGGTGTGTACATGCTGTATACTCACCCGTAGGGCCAACGGAAGTGCCGGTTTTAGGCATGCACTGCGCATGCGCTGGAAACCGGAACTTCCGTTCTTTGAAGAAAGGGCTTCACAGGTCAAACGCCTGCGCCGGATAGGCAGCACATACGGCTGAAACTTCCGTTTTTTTCCACAGTTGCTTCAGTCCAGCTAAGTCTGAAACAGCTGCGCCTGGAAAAGCAGGCGCAAGGCCTGCTTTTACCAGGCTAAGAGGTGAAGAAAGTTAAAAAAAAAAAATTTCCACTGATTTATCATTTTAAAATACTTTAATGAAAGGTAAGTTTATTTTTAGCCCCATTAAAAACTTTAATTATTTTTTTCAAAAATTGAAACTTTTATTTAAAATAGTTAATTTATGTAATTTATAGTCATTTTAAAAATGTGATTTAAAAAAAAAATGTATTTGAAGTTTTACTTATGTTTTGGGGCTGATCTCTATTCATAGATTTGACAGGTCTTCCTGTCAAATCTATGAATGGAGATTCCCTGCTCTGATTAGCTCCCCATGGCCCACGTGATCCCAGGGACGCTGCGAACTGCATGCGCCCCTGGGATACGCGTGCCCTGCACACCGGCAGTTTGAAGAGGCACAGCAACGGAATTCTGCACCTCCCGGGAGCCCTCCGGTCCAAGCGGAGATTTTTCCAAATCGCAGCCCTCCGCCCGCGGGAGGGCTGCGAACGGAATTTCTGGGCCACTATGTTGATAGGGGGAAGTTTAGTAAATGTGTGATTTTGATTAATCCTTAAAAATCTGTCCTAAATTGCAAATACACAGCAGCAAAGCTTAAAGAAATTAACTGTATCTATCTTATTCATTGAACATAGATCTCATTTGTGGATAAGTAAAGTGTCTGTACTTTTCTTACCAGTACGTTCCTTCTTTGCAGCTATTCGGTTAACAATATGCAGAGTAAGGAGATCCCAGCTAACCGAAGAACTCTGTTGAAGTGACAATGGTGGCCCTAACAGTTTCAATTTGGAATTAAGCTTTCTCTTCTCAAAAAACTCCTTTAAAAGATTTTAAAAGGTAATTAGTAGATTAACACAAAACACCAAACATAACAAAAGCTCTTTGAATGTTCTATAACATGTTGGTGCTCTAAAAAGCTGCCTGATAAAATTACACAAACTAGGGTTGTATTCCCTGGAATTTAGAAGGTTAAGGAGTGATTTGATCACAGTTTTCAAGATATTAAGGAGAACTGATGGGGTAGATAAAGAGAAACTATTTCCGTTGGGGAGTCTAGGATTAGGGGACATTAGAGTTCGGCCTTTCAGGAGTGAAGTTAGGAAACACTTCTACACACAAAGGGTGGTAGAAGTTTGGAACTCTCTTCCGCAAACGGCAATTGATGCTAGGTCAATTGTTAATTTTAAATCTGAGATCGATACATTTGTGTTAACCAAAGGTATTAAGGGATATGGAACAAAAACGGGTATATGGAGTAAGGTCACAGATCACAGGCTCGAGGGACTAAATGTCCTACTCCTGTTCCTATATATATGGTAGGACAAGGGGTTGCAGCTGCAAATCCCCAAATTGCAACTTTCTGATCTCAGCTGTGTCTTCACAGTTAGGAATAAAGGGATGCATCCGTCCAATTCTTCACCAGATGGTCAATTACCTATCAATGAGCTGAAGAGTGAAATAAGGAAAAACCTGCAATTGCGTTGTTTGCCTGACTTCCAGATAAGCAAACGCAGTGTGCCTGAAGAAAATCAAATAAAACATAGGAATAATTACTTTAAAAAGGGAGACAAAAAACAAATTAGTGGAGCTACACCCACCAGTTTCTCTGGAGCTACACCCACCAGATGGATTAATTATATCTCAGCACTAGTTCATGCTAACCACTTAACACCATAAGCTGGAAAAAAGGTTCAACCCCACGACCAGATCTTCCATGGTGTTGGTCATGGTAAGTCATAAGCTATGTTGTTGTAAGGGGGAAGGAAGGTGCTATAGTATGGAATTGGGAAAAGGCATATATCTCCAGTGAAAAAAGTTAGTAAGAGATTTTCCCACAGCCAGTGAAATAATGTTTTAAAATTTGTTCCTGTGAAATAAATGAACAGGTTCATGCTGTACGAGCTTGAGTCTATTCAACTAATAATTATTGGTCTGCAAATCTGTATGAAATCAAGGATCAGGCTTCTTACACAGGCACCACAGACAGAAAAGATTGCTACAAGCATTTCAAGCACAGAAAATATTTATGAGTAAGTTTAATAATTTTCTTTTAAAGTTTAATTTTTTATGTCTTTATTATGTTAAAAATCTTATTTCTAGTTGTAAATGCTCAACTTAATGGAGAAATCAAGATGGGAGCCAAAAGGGTAGCGTGATTTGATCAGATCACCTGTTTTCATGGTAGCCTCCCATTTTTGATCTGTAGTTTTTAAATGTCATGATCAGTGATTTCTACTGTTGTTGCTACTTTTTTGATTAGTATATTCCCTACCTGTACAATTGGAATTTGTTGCTGATTTATGAATATGAAATTTAAGCCACTCGGCTGCAAAAATTGACATGTACAAATGTGACACATGAATGCATAGTGCTCACAAGACTACCATCATGATCACTACTCCATTTAAATCAACCATTCACTGAAATCGGAAACTCCCAGTAAATATGCCAAAATTTTAAAACATACTTCGGGATACAGATGGTGATAAAACAAAACAAAATGAGGGTACATAAATAATTATAACCATTTATTGTTGCCAGAACACAAGTGCACTTTGGAAGCTATGGGCCAGGCTTCACTGTAACTTTGGGCACCTACTAATTTGATAATAGGAAATGACCCTGATTAGGGAATAGAAACAGATGCTGGTGCTTTTGGAACAAAGGTTGACTCCAGGATTCTGCACTCCTGGATGGGAGTCTTTCTCAATGGCAAAGTGCAATAGAGTGGTTTTGTGGTGCCCATAGCTCATTCCGAACAGTAGTGCCACTTTACTTTATGCGGGTGGGCACTAAATGATGTAGTTCTTTCACCTTTGAGAACTGCATTTGACTAGTCCACATAAATTACATGGATGAAATATCTCTCTTTGCCAGCCATTATGAATTTCGGCCGATATCAACTCAGTTTCTAGTGGGCACGAATGCATAACACAAAACTAGATAAAAATGCCACAAATCTGAATTGGAATGTTGGAAAATCAAAAGCAAGTTAGTCAACATCTGAAAAACAGATTCATGCTTTTTTGAGCATTTTATGACTCATCAGGATTTCTCTTCTGCTTTTATTTCAAAATTGCACACTAAGGGTCGATTTTAGTATTCAGTTCTAAGTTAATTCTAAATGGTTAAAAACTGGGGCAAATTTCCCACTCCCACCCCCAAAGATACTCAATTTTCCAGTGTAGGTTCATTTGCATAATTTTTCACACCACCAGGTGCAGATGCAGACAGGTACAGGGAAGACTCCAGTGATGGTGGGAGAAAATTGTATGCAAGTCAAATTTAAAGGGATGGGGACAATCAAAAGGGTGTGTCAGAATAGAGGAACAAAAGTTCAAAAAACCTCTGAGGTCATCTCAACCCCTCAGCTGCTTTGCCAAGGCTGAAGAGGCAGGGGATTAAGAAATGGTAGGCAAAAATGAAAGGAAAGAGAACACGAGATGCAGGCGTGAGTCTGCAGACAAGTGATGGAGCAGTCCCACTTAATGGCCACAAAGGTCAAGATGGTGTTTCATGAGGTGAGTAGAGTTGTTTTCTTTGCCATTCCCTACTGCAACATGCCTTCAAGGTGGTGCAACAAAATTTCAGGCCAGCCTGCAGGTACCAGCCTATTCTGCAAAGTAGCTGTTGATGCAGCAGATGACACAACCTTGTATATGATTCTCTGCAGACCCAAATCCTGAGAAGTATAGTCCCCATGGTCTACGTGTGGCAGCGGTCGCAGAAATGATAAGTGACACCTTGGCAGACGCGGCCAAGTGGCCAGTGCCGTCCTTTTATCATGCTGGTATGTCTTCTTTAATGCAGTACCAGGTGAAGCATAACATGCTGTGACAGGGGTTGCTTTTAAAGAAACATCCAGCATAATACTTAAGTCAAGTATGCACAAAACATGGTGATGCCCATTAGAGAGCTTTATAGTGGTTTGAGTGGTAACAGGTACAGGTAAGTGTAGTAATTATTGATATTTAAATATTCAAATTCTCATTGGAAATCTTTGCATAACAGGTTACAATAGTGCATGTGCAATACACAAGAATTTTAAAAGAACACATCTAGATATAGTTATTTTATAAAAATAGTCTAAGTGTATAATGAAAATGTAAACACTAGAAAAGCATTTGTTGAAACTGTTTCTTGCATTACGGGATATGGTTGATAACATAAATATAATATAACGATGTACAGTTACACTTATGTATGTAGTTGCACGGGACAATATTATTGGGACTTTCCCACCAGCTTATTTGACCCACTACAATTTTAAACATGTGCTCAATTTCACTGATTTACCACGTGAAGATACTGGCCCTGAAATTTGCCTCTCCGGCTTGCCGCGGGGGTAAGGATCGCGTGCGCACTTACCTACCGCGCCTGCCGTTGTGTTTTGGGCCCACGGGAACTTCAGCTCCTGGGCCTGCTCCAAGTGCCGGTGCGCAGTGTGTGCATGTCCCAGGGGCGCAGTTAGTGCGATGCGTCCCCTGGGATCACGTGGGCCATGGAGAGCCAATGGCAGCAGACCATCTTTCATTCATAGATTTGACAGGAACCTGTCAAATGTATGAACTGAAATCGGCCCCAAAAGAACAGCTAAACTTAAAATTATTATTTTTTTAAAACCACCACATTTATAAAATAACTATAGTTAAATAAATTAACCACTTTAAACAAAATTTTTAATTTTTGAAAAAATTTAAATACTTTTTAACAGTGCTAAAAATAAACTTACCTTTCTTTAAAGTATCTAAAAAAGATAAACCTGTTGAAATTTTTTTTAAATTATACTTAATTAACCACTTACCTTGTTGAAAACGGCTCCTGTGCCTCCTTTTTAAATGTGCAGGTTCTTCAATACTTACCCTCCCGTAGAAACCTGAAAAAAACCTAAGTTTGCTGCGTGCGCTCAGCCTCTACCGTGCACGCGGTTCACCTAGGAACCGCCCCCTTCACCAGACCGGAAGTTGCTGTTTCCCACGCATGCGCAGTGCATGCAGGAAACCGGCACTTCGGGACGCCTTACGGGTGAGTGCACACTGTGTACTCACCCGGGAAGGGCCGAATTTTTGGCCCACTAACATTTGTTTACTTATTAGTCGACAAGTATCAACATACCAAGTGCAGAGACAAAAAAAGGGAGACTTTGATATATTTGCTGCCTTTAGTATTTTAAGCTACACCTGAATATAGCCTCCTCCTTCCATTATATAGTTATTTTAGGACAATACTTTTGCATCTTTTTGCAATGTATTCATTGATTTTAGAATATAACATTTTTCTATTTCAGTATGTTTCTTGCAGCATGGAATCATGGAAAAATCTATACAGTACTTGCTTGCTGCTCTAGCTAACCGCGTAAGATTCACTGCTCCTTTTTTCGTGCATGCTCGTCTGTTCTTCTCACCCATGTGTTAGTTTGGCTTAGTTGGTAACACTGTCACCTCTAAGTCAGAAGGTTCTGGGTTAAAACCCCACTGTGGACTTGAGCATATAATCTAGGCAGACACTTCAGTGCAATATTGTAAGAGTATGGCATTGACAGAGGTACCCATCTTTCAGAAAAAATGTTAAACTGAGGCCCAAACTGCTAGGTCAGATGGATGTAAAAGATCCCATGGCACTGTTCCAAGAAGAGCAAGGAGTACTCCCAGTGTCCTTTGTCCAACACTCCACACTCAACCAATACCACCAAAAGCAGATCCAGTCACTCATTCATTTGCTATTCATGGGATCTTGCACTGTGCAACTTGGCTGTTGCATTTGCCTATAAACAATGGTGGCTGCACTCAAGTAATCCACAAGTTGTAAAGCTGTTAGGGTGCTATATAAATGCAAGTTCTTTCCTTGTTCTTAATCCTTTTTCACCTAATCTTCGTTCCTTCCCTGTGTCTTTTCTTTTCTCTTTTCTGTGCCTTCTCTCTTACTCTTCTACTATGTCTCTTTTCTCCTTACCATGTATGCTTTCTTGCACACACACTTTTTCATTGTATCTGTTCTTTCTCTTGCTGTCTTCCTTCTTTCTCAGTCTCAGCAGTTATATAAGTGTGCACAAAAAAAACTGCCATGAAATCAATAGCATTCAGAATCCAAGCAGCTGCTAATGTGTGGCAGCAGCACTTAGTTCTGTACATTCTGGAAAGTCTTAAAGACTTGCAACTGCATTAGTTAGGCATGAAGAAGATTACCCAATTTCACACCTCAGGGCACCATTCACAGCAGCAAGGGGAAAGGAGGCTCAAGTGCACACTATCTACAGGACCTGGAACCAGATGGAGAAGACGACAGTGCACAAAGTAAACTGGCAAGGAAACAGTACCCATCTTTCCTGTGTATCTTGCCGAGGGCCCAAACATTACATGGCACAAAGTCCTGCATGTTCCACAGGTACTCCTCACCCATACCAGGCTCTTGCATAACTTTACAGCTTGTTCCTTGCATACTTATGCTCAAGGATGGCACACTTCCAAGATGTAATGTAGAATCAGAAACTTTGCCATTCTCACACCTTTCGAAGCCCCAACACCTCAAGTGATTTTAGAACAATTTAGCTATGTGATGCACTGCCACTTTACGACATCTAGGTGGGCTTTAAATTGTGCATGTCTGTCATTGTGCTTGTGCTCCTCCAACTTTCAACCTTTCGAGATGACTTTTCTGCTGGGACAACCAAATTTCACCTTGAGGGTTCAATCCCAACCTGGAGCGCGGCCTCCTTCATCAAATCTCCTGTGACATGCCCTAGAAGATTGATTGGGGCCATCCTAACTGACAATTAGTGGATCTGTGCCACCAGCCTCAGGTACAAGCAGACATCAGATATCCTTCCGATGAATGCTCTGGAAATCTTCTTTGTCCTCCAGCTCCCAGAAGGCAAGAGGAATGACAGTGCTTCAAAATCAATCTACTAAATGAAAGCCACAAGGTGAAAAATTTAAATAAAATTATACCTACCAATCCGAAGATGATGCAGCTTTAAGAGATGCAGGAAGGTAATTCCTGCGGCTGTGCACCGACAGGCTTGACCTGTGCTCCAGCATTTTTGGCATACCTGGATATAGCAAATTCGTACAAATTCCAAAGAAGACAAGACACAGCCTGCAGAACACCCTAAACGCATATGACGAGCCCTACCTGAAGGAGCACAAATCTATTTTGCTCCTCGATGTAGATCCAGCGCAAAACCTGGTGCAGGCACAGAACCAGCGCAGGAATCAAACTCATAATTTTCTACTCCTGCTATATGGGGCTTGTGCCTGCACTATCTAAATAAGTGAGCACAATATCATGCCATAGCTATCTACTGATCCATAAACAACTTTCTCTACAGGTTAAAGGAGATTTCCCACTGTGCCAGGACAGCATATTGGGAAATTGTGCATCTCTAGTCTGCAACTGTCCAATTAATCATTTTAATGTGCCCAGGAGTGCCGACAGGAAACGCCCCTTATATTCCATTGACTCTTACCTTTTGCTGCCTTTTCTGTTGCTTCAGCTTGATTCTGTTTCTATGTAAAATAAAGACTATAATGACATTACTTCCAGTGAGTTCTGATATGTTAATCATTTCACCAACAGGGAGAAACTCTCACCCCACTAGCTAATGGAAACTTAATGAAAATTCCTACATTCCATTTCTATAGTCAATAATAACTTATGTTTAGACCAGAAATATTGCTTTACTAACATACATTTCCTTAGGATTTTCTCAGAGGCAGGCTCTCTGATGGCTCATATGGTGCATCGCTGAACAGGGCGGGAACAGTAGCATAGTGGTTATATTATTGGACGAGTAATCCAGAGGCCTGGACTAATGGTCCAGAGACGGGAGTTCAAATCCCACCACGGCAGCAATCTATTAATTAAATAACTCTGGAATAAAAGCTGGTATCTGTATTGGTGATCATGAAAAGTCTAATGTCCTTTCAGGACATACCTGATCTGGCCTATATGTGACTCCAGACCCACAGCAATGTTGTTAACTCTTCAATGGCCTAGCAAGTCACTCATTTGTAACAAACCACTACAGAAGAATAAAACCGGCTTTGGACAGGACAACAGCACACCCAGCCCAGTCAACCCTGCAAAGTCCTCCTTCTGTCAAAATTGGGGGAGCTGTCATACAGTCCCAGACTCCTCCATCACCATCACTGGGTATGTCCTGTCCCACTGGTAGGACAGGCCCACCAGAGGAGGTGGCACAGTGGTACAGTCGGGAGGGAGTGGCCCTGGGAGTTCTCAACATTGACTCCGGACCCCACAAAGTCTCATGGCTTCAAGCATGGGCAAGGAAACCTCCTGCTCTTTACCACCTACTGCCCTCCCTCAGCTGATAAATCAGTACTCTTCCATGTTGAACTCCACTTGGAAGAAGCACTGAGGGTAGTGAGGGCTACAGAATGTACTCTGGGTGGGGGACTTCAATGTCCATCTCCAAGAGTGGCCCGGTAGCACCACTACTGACCGAGCTGGCAGAGTCCTGAAGGACATAGCTGCCAGACTGGGCCTGCGACAGGTGGTGAGAGAACCAACATGAGGGAAAATCCTACTTGACCTTGTCCTCACCAAGCTACCTGTCGCAAATGCATCTGTCCATGACGGCATTGGTAGCAGTGAGCACCGCACAGTCCTTGTGGAGATGAAGACCCATCTTCACACTGAGGACACCCTCTATCGTGTTGTGTTGCACTACCACCGTGCTAAATAGGATAGATTCAGAACAGATCTAGCAGCTCAAAACTGGGCATCCATGAGGCGCTGTGGGCCATCAGCAGCAGCAGAATTGTATTCCACCACAATCTGTAACCTCACGGCCCGGCATATCCCTCACTCTACCATTACCATCAAGCCACGGGACCAACCCTGGTTCAATGAGGAGATCAAAAGAACATATCAGGAGCAGCACCAGGCGGATCTAAAAATGAGGTGCCAACCTGGGGAAGCTGCACCACAGGACTACATGCATGCTATAGACAGAGCTAAACGATCCCACAATCAACGGCTCAGATCAAAGCTCTGCATTCCTGCCACATCCAGTTGTAAATGGTGGTGGACAATTAAACAACTAATGGCAGGAGGAGGCTCCATGAATATCCCCATCCTCAATGATGGCAGAGCCCAGCATGCGAGTGCAAAAGACAAGGCTTAAGTGTTTGCAACCATCTTCAGCCAGAAGGGCCGAATGGATGATCCATATCGGCCTCCTCCTGACGTCCCCACCATCACAGAAGACAGTTTTCAGCCAAATCGATTCACTCCACGTGATATCAAGGAACAGCTGAGTGCACTGGATACAGTAAAGGCTGTGGGCCCCGACAACATCCCGGCTGTCGCGCTGAAGACTTGCGCTCCAGAACTAGCCGCAACTCTAGCCAAGCTGTTCCAGTACAGCTACAACACTAGCATCAACCCGACAATGTGGAAAACTGCCCAGGTATGTCCTGTCCACAAAAAGCAGGACAAATCCAATCTGGGCAATTAAGTCTACTCTCAATCATCAAAGTGATGGAAGGTGTCATCGACATGCTATCAAGCAGCACCTAGTCACCCATAACCTGCTCACCGATGCACAGTTTGGGTTCCACCAAGACCACTCAGCTCCAGACCTCATTACAGCCTTGGTCCACATGGACAAAAGAGCTGAATTCCAGAGGTGAGTTGAGAGTGACTGCCCTTGACATCAAGGCAGCATTTGACCGAGAGTGGCATCAAGGAGCCCTAGTAAAATTGAAGTGAATGGGAATCAAGGGGAAAACTCTCCACTGGTTAAATTCATACCTAGCACAAGGAAGATGGTTGTGGTTGTTGGAGGTCAATCATCTTAGCCCCAGGACATCGCTGCAGGAGTTCCTCAGGTCAATGTCCTAGGCCCAACCATCTTCAGCTGCTTCATCAACGACCTTCCCTCCATCATAAGGTCAGAAGTGGGAATGTTCGCTGATGATTGCACAGTGTTCAGTTCCATTCACAACTCTCCAGATAATGAAGCAGTCCTTGCCCGCATGCAGCAAGACCTGGACAACATTCAGGGTTGGACTGATAAGTGGCAAGTAACATTCGCGCCACACAAGTGCCAGGCAATGATCATCTCCAACAAGAGAGCGTCTAACCACCGCCCCTTGACATTCAACAGCACCCACCATCAACATCCTGGGGGGTCACCATTGACCAGAAACTTAACTGGACCAGCCAAATAAATACCGTGGCAACAAGAGCAGGTCAGAGGCTAGGTATTCTGCGGCGAGTGTCTCACCTCCTGACTCCCCAAAGCCTTTCCACCATCTACAAGGCACAAGTAAGGAGTGTGCTGGAATACTCTCCACTTGCCTGGATGAGTGCAGCTCCAACAACACTCAAGAAGCTTGACACCATCCAGGACAAAGCAGCCCACTTGATCGGCACCCCATCCACCACCTTAAACATTCACTCCCTCCACCACCAGCGCACCGTGGCTGCAGTGTGTACCATCTACAAGATGCACTGCAGCAACTCGCCACAGCTTCTTCGACAGCAGCTCCCAAACCCGTGACCTCTACCACACTCTGGAGTGAACCCCCATACTCTGGAGTGAACACCCACAATCTGGGCAGCAGGCGCATGGGAACAGCATCACCTGCAAGTTCCCCTCCAAGTTACACACCATCCTGACTTGGAAATGTATCGCCATTCCCAACTCCCTCCCGAACAGCATTGTGGGAGCACCTTCCCCACACGGACTGCAGCGGTTCAAGGAGGCAGCTCACCACCACCTTCTCGAGGGCAATTAATGCTGGCCTGGCCAGCAACGCCCACATCCCAGGAACAAATAAAAAAAGAGAGATCCCAGATTTGAAGTTTAGTCTGGGGCAGCAAACGAAAGACGTGCATTTATAAAGCGTCTTTCATGATCTCAGGATGTCACAAAACACTTTACAGCTAATAAATTGCACATAGCAAGGTCCCACAAACAGCAATGAAATAAATGACCAGTTCATCTGTTTCAGGTGTTGGTTGAGGGATAAATGTTGGTTGGCCAGAACACCGGTGGGAACTTACCTGGTCTTTTTCGAAAAAGTGCCGTGAGATCCTTTGCATGCAGCTGAGAGGGCAGATGGGGCCTCATTGAGAGCATCAGTCGTTGAGTATATTCAAGGTTGAGATCGATAGATTTTTGGACTCTAAGTAAATCAAGGAATGTGGGGAATCAGGTGGGAAAGTGGAGTTGAGGTCGAAGCTCAGTCATAATCTTACTGAATGGTGGAGCAGGCTCGAGGGGTCGTATGGCCTGTTCCTGCTCCTATATCTTATGTTCTGATTCATGTCAGATTCCAGCCTAGATTAGGGTATCCGATGAGTTTCCCAAAGGTTGAAACAGAATTTTGGTGGTGCTGCTGCAGCCCTTTAGCTCTTTTTCTTTTGCAGTAAGATCAGAGGCAGAAAATTGTTGCACAGCGCCCACAAAGAACCTTGCCATTCAGTGATGCAACTGTGCAGTTGCTTTTTCACGAAGCAGCCAAGGAAGGTTTGCCCTGTTTAGCAATGAAGAATATCCTCCCCACCCAAGGGCATTCAGACAACTTTAGGACTCTTTCTTAGCTTTACATGTATGCCCAAACAGCAGCATGGCAAACATTCTAACTCCAACTTAAAACTGGAACTATTGTTGCACTTATATCTGTAAAGATCTCCCCAAGCTTGCAACAAAATCTAGCTATATGAAGCATGTTTATTTACTCACACACATTTAGAAGCAAGAAGACACCTGGATGTCATTTTATCTGCTCTTCAAACTTCCAATATCTCAGCACCAATTCTCTGTTCCTACTGTTACGCATTTAGATTATGCTGTCCTATAGTTAGATCATAGCATCATAGAAATTTACAGCACAGAAGGAGGCCATTCGGCCCATCTTGTCCGTGTCGGCCAACAAAGAACTAGCCACCCTAATCCCACTTTCCAACCTTGTAGGTTATGGCATTTCAAGTGCATATCCAAGTACTTCTTAAATGTGATGAGGGTCTCTGCCTCTACCACCCTTTCAGGCAGAGAGTTCCAGACCCCCACCACCCTCTGGGTGAAAACATTTCTTTTCAAGTCCCCTCTACACCTCTGACCAATTATTTTAAATCTATGCCCCCTGGTTATTGTCCCTTCTGCTAAGGGAAATAGGTCCTTCCTATCCACTCTATCTAGGCCCCTCATAATTTTATACACCTCAATAAGGTCTCCCCTCAGCCTCCTCTGTTCCAAAGAAAACCACCACAGCCTATCCAATGTTTCCTCATAGCTAAAATTCCCCAGCCCAGGCAACATCTTCGTAAATCTCCTATGCATCCTCTTTAGTGCAATCACATCCTTCCTGCAATGTGGTGACTAGAACTGTACACCGTACTCTAGCTGCGGCCTAACTAGTGTTTTATACAGTTCAAGCATAACCTCCCTGCTCTTATATTCTATGCCTCGGCTAATAAAGGCAAGTATCCCGTATGTCTTCTTAACCACCTTATCTACCTGTCCTGCTACCTTCAGGGATCTGTGGACATGCACTCCAAGGTCTCTCTGATCTTCTGCACTTCTCAGTGTCCTACCATTTATAGTGTACTCCCTTGCCTTGTTAGCCCTCCCCAAATGCATTACCTCACACTTCTCCAGATTGAATTCCATTTGCCACTGTTCTGCCCACCTGACCAGTCCATTGATATCTTCCTGCAGTCTGCAGCTTTCTTCTTCATTATCAACCACACGGCCAATTTTTGTATCATCTGCAAAGTTCTTAATCATACTTCCTACATTCAAGTCCAAATCATTGATATATACCACAAAAATAGATATTGGGCAGTTACAGAACTGCCACCAACAGAGACGAGAGCCTGGGGCAAGAACAGGTACATTAACGTGACAGGCTGTGCTGCTGCAGTTGCATACTCTAGCCATCGAGAGTTGCTGATGAGCGCATTTTTATAGACTTCTCAGCCTCCATTTTATCATAACTAATTCATACCAGATAAGTACTACATTTTTAAAAAAATCTAATTTTAAAGTCTATCTTCACATTGGCCTTCCTATTTAATCAGAGCGTATCGGAGGCCCAATCATGGCTCAATGCTTGGTCAATTGAAATTTTCAAGAAACAGATCAATACCTTTTGTTAGGTAAGGGTATCAGGGATATGGACCAAAGGCAGATAAATGGAGTTCAGATACAGATCAGCTTTAATTTGAATGTCTGATTTCGTGTGACTGAATGACCTACTCCTGTTCCTGTTCCTATCTCCCTCTACTTCCCCTCTCTCCCCTGCTCCTCTATCTTCCCCCTCTCTCTCCTCCCCATCACCTTTCATCTCCCCTGTCCTTCCCCCTCCATTTCTCCCTTCCTACCTTCCCTCCCCCTCTTTACGTTCCTTCGCCCTTCCACCCCTCCCTCCCTCCCTCCCTCCCTCCCATTTCCTCCTCCCACCTTTCCCTCCCTGCCTCCCCACCCCTCCATCCACTAACCCTCCCTCCTTGCCTCCCTTCCCCCACCATGTCTCCCGCTCCAACATGCCTCCCCCTCCCACCTGCTCCACCATGCCTCCCCCTCCCCCCGCTCTACCATGCATCCCGCTCCCCCTCCATCCCGCTCCTCCATGCCTCCCCCTCCCTCCCGCTCCACCATGGGCACAGCAGTTATCATAGAAACATAGAAACATAGAATCTAGGAGCAGGAGTAGGCCATTCGGCCCGTCGAGCCTGCTCCACCATTCAATACGATCATGGCTGATCATCCAAATCCAGTACCCTGTCCCTGCTTTAATCCCCACAGTACACATATCCCACCCTACCCCTGTAACCCCACGTATTTAATTCCCCCTAACATATCCCATCCTATCCTCATAACCCCACATATTTAATCCCCCCCGAACACTAAGGGTTAATTTATCATAGCCAAATCAACCTAACCCGCACATTTTTGGACTGTGGGAGGAAACCGGAGCACCCGGAGGAAACCCACGCAGACACGGGGAGAATGTGCAAACTCCACACAGACAGTCACCCGAGGTCAGATTCGAACCCGGGTCCCTGGTGCTGTGAGGCACCAGTGCTAACCACTATGCCACCGTGTTGCCCTGGGTGTCATGGGTGACTTTAATCTACATATAGATTGGGCTAACCAAATTAGGAACAATACTGTGGAGGAGGAATTCCTGGAGTGTATACGGGATGGTTTCCTGGACCAATATGTCGAGGAACCAACTGGAGATCAGGCCATCTTAGACTGGGTATTATGTAATGAGAAAGGATTAATTAGCAATCTTGTTGTGTGAGGTCCCTTGGGTCGGAGCGATCATAATATGATAGAATTCTTCATTAAGATGGAGAGTGAAGTAGTTGACTCAGAGACTAGGGTCCTGAATTTAAATAAAGGAAACTACGATGGTATGAGGGGCGAGTTGGCTAGAATGGATTGGGGAGCGTTACTTAAAGGGTTCACAGTGGATAGGCAATGGCAAACATTTAAAGATCGCATGGATGAACTACAGAATTTGTTCATCCCTGTTTGGCATAAAAATAAAACAAAAAAGGTGACTCAACCGTGGCTAACAAGGGAAATTAGGGATAGCATAAGATCCAAGGAGGGGACATATAAATTGGCCAGAAAAAGCAGCAAACCTGAGGATTGGGAGCAGTTTAGGATTTAGCAAAGGAAGACAAAGGGATTAATTAAGAGGGCGAAAATAGAATATGAGAGTAAGCTTACAGGGAACATAAAAACTGACTGTAAAAGCTTCTATAGATATGTGAAGAGAAAAAGATTGGTGAAGTCAAGTGTAGATCCCTTGCAGTCAGAATCAGGGGAATTTATAATGGGGAACAAAGAAATGGCTACCAATTAAATACATACTTTGGTTCTGTCTTCACAAAGGAGGACACAAATAAACTCCCAGAGATGTTGGGGAACATAGGGTCTAATGAGAGGGAGGAATTGAATGAAATCAGTATTTGTAGGGAAATAGTGTTAGGGAAATTGACGGGATTGAAGGCCCGATAAATCCCCAGGGCCTGATAATCTACATCCTAGGGTACTTAAGGAAGTGGCCCTAGAAATAGTAGATACATTGCTGGTCATCTTTCAAAATTCTATCGACTCTGGAACAGGTCTCATGGATTGGAGGGTAGCTAATGTAACCCCACTATTTAAAAAAGGTGGTAGAGAGAAAATGGGGAATTATAAACCGGTAAGCTTGACATCGGTAATGGGCAAAATGCTAGAGTCCATTATAAAAGATGTAATAGCAAAGCACTTGGAAAACAGTAACAGGATCGGACAAAGTCAACATGGATTTACAAAAGGTAAATCATGCCTGACTAATCTACTGGAATTTTTTGAGGATGTAACTGGTAGAATAGATAAGGGAGAACCAGTGGATGTGGTGTATTTGGACTTTCAGAAGGCTTTCAAAAAGGTCCCGCATAAGAGATTAGCGTGCAAAGTTAAAGCACATGGGATTGGGGGTAAGGTACTGATTTGGATAGAGAACTAGTTGGCAGACAGGAAGCAAAGAGTTGGAATAAACGGGTCTTTTTCCGAGTGGCAGGCAGTGACTAGTGGGGTACCGCAGGGATCGGTGCTTGGACCCCAGCTATTCACAATATATATTAATGATCTAGACGAGGGAACTAGATGTAATATCTCCAAGTTTGCAGACAACACAAAGCTGGGTGGGCGTGTGTGCCGTGAGGAGGATGCAGAGAAACTCCAGTATGATTTGGACAGGTTGGGTGATTGGGCAGATGCATGGCAGATGCAGTATAATGTGAATAAATGTGAGGTTATCCACTTTGGTGGCAAAAACAGGAAGAAAGATTATTATCTGAATGGCAATAGATTGGGAAAAGGGGAAGTGCAACGAGATCTGGGAGTCCTTGTGCACCAGTCGCTGAAGGTAAGCATGCAGGTCCAGCAGGCGGTTAAGAAGGCAAATGGTATGTTGGCCTTCATAGCGAGAGGATTCGAGTACAGGAGCAAGGATGTCTTGCTGCAGTTGTACAAGGCCTTGGTGAGACCACACATTGAGTATTGTGTGCAGTTTTGGTCGCCTTATCTGAGGAAGGATGTTCTTGCCATGGAGGGAGTGCAGCGAAGATTTACCAGACTGATACCTGGGATGGCAGGAATGACGTATGAAGAGAGATTGGGTCGATTAGGCTTATATTCGCTAGAGTTTAGAAGAATGAGAGGGGATCTCATTGAAACTTATAAAATTCTAACAGGACTAGACTAGATGCAAGAAGGATGTTCCCGATGGCGGGGGAGTCCAGAACCAGAGGTCACAGTCTAAGGATAAGGGGTAAGCCATTTAGGACTGAGATGAGGAGGAATTTCTTCACCCAGAGTGTGGTGAACCTGTGGAATTCTCTACCACAGAGGGCAGTTGAGGCCAATTCATTAAATATATTCAAGAAGGAGATAGATATATTTCTTAAGGCTAAAGGGATCAAGGGATATGGGGAGAAAGCAGGGACAGGGTACTGAATTTGGATGATCAGCCATGATCTCATTAAATAGCGGAGCAGGCTCGAGGGGCCGAATGGCCTACTCCTATCTTCTATGCTTCCCCCTCCCTCCCGCTCCACCATGCCTCCCCCTCCCCCTTGCTCCACCATGCCTCCCCCTCCCCCCTGCTCCACCATGCCTCCCCCTCCTCCCTGCTCCACCATGCCTCCCCGCTCCACCATGCCTCCCCCCTCCCGTTCCACCATGCCTCCCCCTCCCCCCGCTACAGAATGCCTCCCCCCTGCACCACCATGCCTCCCCCCCAACTCCCTATGCCTCCTCCCCCTCCTGCTCCCCTTGCCTCCTCCTCCACCTCCTGCTCCCCTTGCCTCCTCCTCCACAATGCCTCCACTTACCCCTCCACCCTCCTCACTCCTCTCCACTATGCCTCCCACTCCCCACCCTCCCCTCCACCATGACTCCCCCTACCCCCCACCATGCCTCCCCCTCAAACCCCTCCACCATGCCTCCCCCTCATTCCCCTCCCCCTATTCCCCTCCCCTCCCTTATGCCTCCTCCTCATTCCATACCTCCCCTTCACCATGCCTCCCCCCTCCACCATGCCCTCTCCACCATGCCTCCCCCTTCTCCATGCCTCGCCCCTCTGCTCCACCATGCCTCCCCCCTCGTGTCCCTCCCCCTCCTCCACCATGCCTCCCCCCTCGTGTCCCTCCCCCTCCTCCACCATGCCACCCCCTCCCCCCCCCC